>WEDG01002467.1:0-134790 GCA_017591395.1 Schistocephalus solidus | reverse complement strand
AACTGATGAGGCATATTGAAGAGAATAACTTGCTTATTTCATATCAACATGGATTTAGAAGTGGCCGATCCTGCCTCACAAACCTTCTACATCCATTGAAAGCTTGACGAAATCATTAGAAATGGGTTTTTCAGTCGATGCGGTCAACATTGAGTTTAGTAAAGCTTTTGACACGGTTCCACACAGACGTCTGATATTGAAGCTGCGTCAAATGGGTGAGACTGGTGGTCTACTCAAATGGCTGGCCGATTTTCTCACAGGCAGGTGCCAACGTGTTTGTATTCGAGACGCCAAGTTGCACAGGGAAACCGTTGAAAGTGGAGTTCCGCAGGGGAGCGTTCTGGGTCCCAGTTTGTTTCTGATATACGTGAATGACTGTCTTGATTGTCTGACACGTGGGAAGGTAATTTTCGCCTACGATCTGAAGTTATGGAATTCGATTGAAAAACCGGAGAATGCGCGGAACTTACAAAATAACCTGAATCACTTGCAAACATGGTGCGATGAGTGACTGCTTAACCTTAATTTTAGCGAACGCCAAATCATCTGACTACGGTCTAGTTACAGAAGGTTATATAATGTGTGAATATCAGCACTTCATCAGTGGTCACCAACTCGAGGAAGTCAATTTTCTTAAGGGCTTGGGTATGTGGATAACACCCACTCTCAAACAGTCGTAGCACTGTGTAAATATAGCAGAGAAAGCTATGTGTATCTTAGGAACGATCAGGAGATCCTTCGTTAATTTTGACAAAGAGTTTTTGAACGAGTGTTGCGAACATTTATCCGGCTGGTGTTGGAATATTGTGTTCAGGCGTGGCACCCCTGGACGAAACATGTCTGCGCTCTGTTGGAGAAAGTTCAACGGAAGGCGACGAAACTAGTCAGTGGATTGGAATGGCTACCCCATGAGCGTCGAATAGAAAGACTTAATTTTTTTTTCTCTCTCTTATACGCAATACAGAGGAGATATGAGCTTAGTCTTCAAACTTGTCAGAATTTCTTGTGCTCTGTAGATGGCCGAATTGTTTGAATTGACAAACACGATAAATCTCCGAGGTCGCCAATACAAACTGAAAAGAAGCCATACCAAAATTGAAGTTCGGTCAATTTCTTTACCCACCGGGTGATTGAAATAAAAGGAGCAAAGTGCCTACTTCTGTTGTTAAGGCTAAAAGCGTTGAAATGTCTAAAAAAATGCTTGATCAAGTTTTACTTTGTGGACATATATTAAATCGACACCAATGACAGATATACCTCAACCATATTGCCATGTAACAATGCATATTTTGCTACCGTCTATCTGTAAAAAGGGTTTTCAAAGGCTCTGGCTACCTCCCATGTATATACTGAATTATACTGAACTACAGTTCGGGATGGCGAAGGGTTGACAAAGGTGCATGGCGTAGTCATTCTTGCTTCAATATTTTAGATCCAATATTCTGCATCAATGTGTGTCAGCGAATGGTTGCTCGCTGTGGACTGAAGAAGTAGTCCATTAAGGACTGCAGAGCCAGCAATATTGGCCTCAGTATGAAGCGTAGCATAGGATTCAGAGTTCGTGAACGCCATCTAAACGGAAGAGAGATGCCACTGAGTCGGCACCCAAAATTCACTAGAGGTGTCCGGAAGGTAGAAAACGAGTGACAACTCTCGTGAACCGAGGAGAGCTTTGCTGAATTTTGATAATTATGCGTAACTTATTCCAGATTGCTTAAGCGTTTACTGAAAAAACTGGCGGTAGCTTATTGTGCATGCCAGAGAAAGTAATTAAAAAGACATCTGGATGACTGTTGCACTGAGAGTGATCGAGCTGCCTCAAAGTGCAAAGGGGGTAAGAGTACGACTGTCTAAATATTTAAACAGTAGAAATAGTCTCCTCTGTAATCTGCGAATCCATAATGGGTCGAGGTTAGTAAGCTCACAGCGTTTTTGTTAGAACAGAGTTCGGTTTTCTGAAGAGAAAACTTTAAGCAAAGAAATACGGGGCGGATTCTCTCTTCTTCCGTTCACGAGCGTACAGAAAGCTAAATAGAAACGAGCAGTATTCCAGACTAGGTCTGACGTACATTTGATACAGGTTACTTCTAATATTGATGGTTTAAATTGTTCTGAGGTTAAAACTAGAAGTTCGGCGTGCTTTCAAGAGAATCAGGGCGCAGGACTCGGACAGATTAAGACAACTAGAATATTATATGCCCAGATCTTTTATAACCCCGTGCACATATAGGTCATGCGCGTCTATGCTTAGCTGGGGCTGATGGTAGCCAACAACAACCATAATGGAGCATTTGTGCCAAGAAAGGGAAAGGCGCCACGTGCAACACCACTGAGTGAAGGCCGAAAGATCCTCTTTTAAAAGTTCAAGCACGATGTTGCGATCGGCCGGTTTATCTCGATAAGCAACTTTTAAATTGTCAGCGTACATAAAGGGCCTATCATACTAAAACCATGAGGAACCTCGTGGACAAGAAGGCAAAAAGGAGTGGCCGGTACCCTGAACATTGTAAATATTAACTCGTTGTATGCGAGCATTCAAAGAAGAGGATATTAAGTTCAGAAACGTGTCACATAGGGCGAAGGAGGCAAGTTTTGGCAGGAGGAGATCATGGTAAACATCATCAAAAGCCTCAGTGAAATCGAAATAAACGGTGTAAAGTGCAAAACCGCTGTCTCCAGATTGTAGCAAGCGATTAAAGAAAGAGAGCTGGCAGGTGTCACAAGATCTTTTTCAAGGAACCCATGGAGAGCCGCATTAAGTATATTATTCTCTATTAGGTGACGCATAATCTTATCTTTGATCAAGGTCTCCAAGATCTTCGAGACTGCGGGAAAAGTATTTATGGGCCTAAAGTCATCAACTTACGTAAATCGGCCTTATTTGGGTATATGCAGAATGCGCGATTCCTTCCATAAAATAGGGAAGGTTTCGATTTCAAGAGCAATAACACATATCTTACAAAAAATGGGGGAAGTATTTCATTTCCATTAGCCTTTAAAACGCTGACTTGGACACCCTTTGACCCAGGACTGTATGATTAATGAAAATGCCGAATGGCTACGGTCACGCCTCAGAGGGTAAAAGTAAGGGTTTCAAGTCGGTAGCTGTCCAAACCCGGATGGTCGGAAAGGAAGCGACCAAATGTTCACTAAAAGTTCTGGATAGGAATGCATTGAAGATACCAGCCATCAAACTTAGCATCAACTATGGGGTTTCACAAAGCGTCTCAAAGTACGGAGTGCTGCGTTTTTCTCTGAACTTTTACTGGGTACGAAAAACGTTTCACAAAATTTAACGAAAGGTTTTCGGCAAAGTTTGACCTCATCGACTTGTTGTTTTTCTTCAGACAGCCTCCTCGCCTGTTCAAATATAAGTTGGATCAAGGGCGGGACGGACGTGTCATTTTGTTGATGAAAACGACGTGAGTGTCTACGCATTCTACGGTGGAAAGTTAAAGGGAGGTAGACCTTATCCTTGATATTAATTATTTTCTTACGGGAAACAAAACGAGAAATTAGTGGATCTATAACGTGGTACACTATATTATTACAACCATTCACATCATAACATAGAAAGAAGTCAGTCCAATCGTGAGAATTAAGACGTGCCAGTAATTCCCCATATTTACTTATCGGAAATGAGGGAAAAATACGATATTTTTTGAAAACGCTTTGTCAGCCTTGAGTTCTAGTGTTGAAGAAACTATGGCATGGTCAGAACTCCTAAGTGGGTCAAAAGGCGACATTGACAATGGCTGACAAGCTCTACAGAAAATAAGATCAACGTTTCTCTGTAACTGTAATTACCTAAAGAGAAGTTATCAAAAGCAGCGCGTATGCTCGCCAAGTCGTCTTTCGAACCTTTAAGATAAATTATGCTTGATCTTCAGGTGGAAAAATCAACAACCTGGTCCCACATGCCAATATCTATGGCCTCAAATAAGGTTTCAAACTTTGCGGGACCGGAAGGGGAAACCATTGAACTTTAAGAAAATTGAAGTCACCTGCAATCAAGCAGTATTTCAGATTAAAGTCAGCTGCAGCGTGTAATGCCTGCGCGACACAGAAGTCACAATCCTCGCTGGCGTTTGGTTGGCGATAGGCACAACCAATGAGTAAAGAGTAGTTATCCTTAAGAATAACTCAAAGCCAACATTTCCTTTCTGCCACGGTTAATTGTCGATATTGTCAGAAATGCAAACGGTACGTGTTCTCGCATTAAAATGGAAGTAAAAACGAAAAAAAACAGTTCTTTAGATCAAATAAAATAATTCCTTCAAACCAGCTCATTAGCACAGACCATGGCTTTATAATTCTGTAAAACATTTGGTAACAACAATTTTGTGGGACTACTTCTTGCACATGTCAGTTCGAAGTTAATTCTTGACCATGTCCACCGTTTAACCCCAAATTAGGATGGACGTAGGCAATGTGACTCGCGCATGAATTATTCATGAGTGGCAGTAAAGTTGAGATATATCTACTACACACCCTCCTGCAGGAACACCGTAGCCCAATGTAATTACAAGGCCAAGAAGAGTGGAGGCCGGATTCATTGCAGTGGCTAGCAAAGCTAAACAGCCCGTCTACATATAGGAAACACTCCTGATTCAAGTACACCGGACGTGGTCTTTACAAAACCGTGAAACAACCAATCAGAACTCAACTGAGTTGAAGTGCTAAAAAGGCCACATGTGGAAGAAGCCACTGGAGCCTGGCTACCCACCGTATGTAAAATACCGAGTTACCCTCTCAGTTGACAGCATCTAATGACAGGCCTTTTAAGCATCTTCAATATGCGCTGAGTGTCGTAAGGACGTGGCCCATCGGTAAAGGGTGCTAGTAAACCTGCTTCCTCTTCCGGTCGGTTAGTCGTGGGGCTGTTTTCACTCATATGCTTTAGTTCTGGTGTAACCATTCTGTCCTGATCTTTATTTATGTAATGACGCAGGACTTGATAGGCCATTAGAAGGTCAAGATGCCTATTTATAGCGTAAGCATCATAATACCATGCCTCAAGCGTAAGTTGTTCGGCTTTTGAGGTTCCTCGCCTAGGATGGTCGCTCCTTGAATGTCAACAGTGTGGCCGGTCTCAACAATATGAGCTGCGAGCTGTGAGTTTGGATATAGCCGCTGAGCCACCAGTTTATTCTCATGTAGACGAGTCCGCAATTTTCGTCTAGATTCGATGACGTAGTGGCTGTTAACATCATTGCAAAATATTTGGAAGACAACTGCGGGGGTCTTGGTGGGGGAAGTCTGTCCTTAGGTTGCAGAAGATGGCGACGAATTGTTGCCTCAGTTCGATGTGCTATGCCTACTGCAGCGTGATGTAAAATTTGAGAGACTTCCTCGGAGACCTCTTTTATATAAGGAGTGGACAACCAGACTTCGATTTGTCGTTCTTTTAGGTATCGTTTGTTCATTTGGCACTTTCTTTGGCTGATTAAAGAACTCAGGTATGTATGAGCTCGTAAGAGGTCAAGAAGGTACTGTCATTTATCCCTTTTTTAGACTGGCGTGCTGCAATGTGTTTCAAACTCTTTGGAATAGAATTCGGATGCAGCTACGTTTTTGAGACAGACGATGATTTCTGCTAAAGTGTAATATTTTCCTTGTGATAGTAGCTTTTCTGAATACTGCTGTTTGCACGAGCATATTGAGGAAGGGAAATTGGTTGTTTCAGTTTCAGTTTTATTCTGTTTATTTGGTGAGGGTGATAGGCACCGCCTTTAAAAACCTTATTGTTTGCAGGCCAATGCGTCATGCATACGTGACAGATTTCTGCAAATTGAAATCTAGGAGCCATTTCTTGGACCATGTTTGCAGTCTGCACAGATTAATTTGCAGAATATTCTGATCGTTCTGGTCTTGCAACAGCTTAACATCATCAGCAAACATGAACTTACCGCAGTTCATTTCCTGAAGACTGTCATTTATGTAACGGATGAAAAGTAGGGGGACCAAGAACGGAACCTTGAGGACCGCCGCTAATCACGTTCACCCAATACAGATGCGTTGTTTTTGCTCAACCAGAAATGACTTTATCCAGTTTAAAAGTTTCCCTTTGATGAAAAAAGCGTTGATGGGGCACGCTGTCAACGGTTTTGTGGAAATCGAGGTACACTACATAAACTATGAAAAAATATGAAAATCTCTCCCTTCAACATAGTAACGGAAATTTTTAAGGGATAAATAAAAAGCGAGGAGTTCTCTACCAAAATTGCTTTAATGAGTTTGAGAGGGTGTCAATTAGGCAGAGTAGGAGATCAAAGTTTGGAGGCTCATGCGGGTATGTTGCTGAAGAGCTGCACTTATGGCGCAATTGGCACAGTCAGCGACATTGGAGCGCGGGGCAGTAGTATCCACAAGGGTCTCTTTGGCACGCTGAAAAGCATCCACAACTGTGTCAAGAAAAGAAAACTTTGCGATTGCTTCCGCGTAAAATATTAGTGCGAGGAAACTTAAATATAACGCAGTGAGGAATGAAATGACGATAAAAGTTAACACGGCATAGTTGTCGGAAATATGTAGGAGTAGGGAACTCGGGAAAAGCTGAACTGTTTGCGTATATGGGATAAAAACCGAAGGCATCTACGAGGTGTCCTAGAAAAAGGAGCCAGGGAACACCGAAAACGCATTTAGAGGCGTTAATTAAAACGCCAAATTGGCAATTTTTTTCGCAAAGGAGACGTATGTGTTATACATGTTCGTGCTCACTTGAACTTGCACCCAGAACATCGTCGAAAAAAACAAAAACGAAGGGTTAGTCATGAAGTATTTCGTTAATTAAACGTTAGAAAGTTTGAGCAGAGTTCGGGGTCCAAAAGGCATTCTGATGAACTCAAAAAGCGCTAATGTAGTCGTAATCGCCGTTTTCGAGATGTTTTCTGGAGCAACGGGGAATTAGTGGAAGGCTTTGCCTGGTTCAATGCTGGAAAAGATTGTTGCATCGGCCAGCTTAGATGAAAAGTCATGGACATGGGAACGTGGATATCATCAAGAACAGTGCAGTTGTTCAATCATCGGTACTCACCGCATAGGCGCCAGTCACTTAGAGACTTCTTACACACCATATGTAAGGGAGATCAGCCCATGGATTATTGGATGGCCGCAGTAAGCCTAGCTTCATCATATGGTTGAACTCCGCATTTGCGATAGCTAACTCATCTGCGGTTAAATGACGAGGACGTTGAAAGACGGGTGGTCCGATAGTTGAAATACGGCAGTTCGACCGTCGATTTCGACGAGGTCCACCGTATGCTCCATACCAGGTGGTGCAGGGACTGTGACTTGCGCGTGAATTAGTTTTAAGTGATAGTAGCCTTGCGCTGCAGCTACCGCACTCGCTCCTCCTCCCCCACCTGAGCCCGGTGTCAAGACAGAGTGAAGAAGACCGGAGATGGGAGAGGGCGCAGGTGGCTGGCGCGACCGGAGCCGCCCCTGGGCTTGCCACAACACCTGGCTCGGATCCCACGGAGTGGGAGTGCCATAAAAGCCACATTAAGAATGAGCCATTGCAACCTGACTCTCAGTCCGCCAGTCAGCCACTCCACACAAAACACACATTGGGCTGACCACGCGGTCCGAGTTATCCCGTCAGTTGGCAACCTTCCAAGCCACGGCTTTTAGCGCACCATGATAGTTTCAAGTGCGTCAGATTGTTTATAGTGAGGAATGTACGCTGAGCTATCGACCTCACTCCCTCCCCCATCCCCACAATCAGACCACTGTCCGAGCCGTTCAGTTGTCTGAAGCGGAAGCGGGCGCAGCTGCTGGTGACCTCGTCTACGTGTACTACGTACATGACCTGGCCCCCCAAACACAAGCGCCAGGATTTCACACAACAGGGGGGTTGAACGGCTTACATCTCAAATGTGTGAGATAGCCAGAGGTCACGTTAAGAAGGAGCCATCGCAGCCTGACTCTCAGACCACCAGTCAGCCACTCCACACAACACACATTGGACTAACTGCGAGGTCTGAGTGTAATTGTCAGTTGGCAAACTTCCAACCGCAGCGGTTAACGTTACCGCACACTCTTCTCCTCCCTCACCTGAGCCCGGTCTCACGAGACAGGTAAAAAGACCGGAGATGAGAGAGGTCACAGGTGGCTGGCGCGGCCGGAGTCGCCCCTGGGCGTACCACCACACCTGGTTCGGATCCTACAGTGGGAGTGCCATAAAGACCACATTAAATAATGAAATATAATGCATGACGGAATGCTAAATAGGTTGATGAGAATGCGATAGTCGGGTGATGGAAATAAATTCCGAAAGCAAATGGTAAAAGGGAGTGGACGAAAGAACGATTCAAATGTATGAACTAGGGGATGAAAAGTCACGAGTTGAACGTTAAGAGTATAAAAGATGTCATCCGAGCGGTTAGTTGATGTGTCTTAATATAAACGAGGAGACAGAAAACGATATGAACTCGTCTCCGAGAATGGCATTATGAACGTCAGCAGAAGTAAATATGCAGCAAACTGAACACACTAAACCAATATCTAGAGTTAGAGAGCATTGACGTAACGTTTCAATGGAGGTATTATTAGTTGCTTTGAGAAAAAATGAAGATTTAGGTGACTTACTGTCGTTCGAAGTGGGTGGAATTAGACTGATGTCAGCACCAGTGTCCACAAGGAAGTAACGGGAGGAACTCTTGACAAAAATGTGGAGTAAATGCATTGGGGAAGGAAGGCTCATCAAGTTTGTCACCGCTACTGGTCAGCAGGTACGTCTTCAGCCGGAGATTTCTTGTAACGACACGGAGACTGGTACTGATGGGCACCTTGGCATTTTACGACTTCCTAGATGTTAGATGTAGATGTGGCACGGCTAGAAACATTAACTGGATGAGGTGTTGGTCTCCGGAAGGATGCCTTGCACAGAGAAGGGCAACCGCTAGAGAAAAAGCTGCTTGAAAATTGTGCCATCAAGCTTTTGTCCGACTGCTAGCTGCTCCAGGCGCCTTGGAAATCAAACGCTAACAACGTTTCTATGGTGATAGAGGGATGCGGGATATGAGTTCTTCTTTTGAGCAGTATGTGGGACCTCTGTAGGTGTGCCCCCTAAACAGGTCACGAAGTAGATACCTTGGACTAACAAGGGGGCCACATCAGGGCACGGCAGGCGTTATTCGGGTTGCGCTCCCATAAAAAATACCGAACATGGGGAGTTTACTGGCAGGCCTAGGGACGGCAAGGGCCTAGAGACCATGGCTGTGACAGCCACCTCTGCTCTCTCCCATCTCCGGTCTTCTTGACACTCTCTTGACACCGGGCATAGGTTGGAGAAAAGGGGAAGGTGCGGTAGATGCAGCGCAAGTCTACTATCACTTTAAACTAAATCATTCGCAAGTTACCGTCCCTGCACCATTCTTCGGTGGAGCATAGAGTGGACATCATCGAACTACGACGGTCGAACTATCGCGTGTGTGTATGTTTTTCCCCCAGACTGCTCGAGTGAGCTTGCTCACGCTAGCAGCCTGGAATGTTCGATCCCTTTTAGACAATCCCAGGAGCAACCGACCGAAATGGAGGACGGCGCTAATCGCTCGAGAAGTGGTGCGCTACAAGGTGGATATACCTGCTCTCAGCGAGACCCGATTCTTTGAACAGGGTCATCTGAAGGAGGTGTGTGCCGGCTACACCTTCTTCTGAACCGGGCCAGCCAAAAGCAGAGCGACGCGACGCTGGTGTCGCCTATGCCATCCGGAACGACATCGTGGGTCGTCTGCCCTGTCTGCCGCAGGGTATCAATGATCGCCTGATGAGCCTCCACCTGCCTCTTCGGTGCGAAAAGTTCGCCACCATCATCAGAGCTTACGCTCCCCCCAATGACGAGCTCTGATGCGGCCGAGGACAAATTCTACGAGGACCTGCACGCCCTGCTGGTGACTGTGCCGAAGGCGGACAAGTAAATTGTCCTTGGTGACTTCAACGCCCGGGTTGGGACAGACCACGCTGCCTGGCAGTGAAATTTGGGTCCCCATGGTGTCGGTAGCAGTAGCGATAGCGGCCTCCTTCTTGTGCAAACCTGTGCAGAACACCGTCTCCTGCTGACCAACACCTTCTTCCGCCTTCCGAGGCGGGAGAAGGCCACGTGGATACACCCTTGGTCGCGGTGCTGGACTATGTTCTCGTCCGGAGGCGAGATCGACAGGACGTGCTGGTAACCAAGGCAATCTGCGATACCGATGGTTGGACGGATCACTGCCTCGTCATCTCGCAGATGAGGCTCTGATTTCAACACCGACGAAGGATCCAGGGTAAGTGACTGCCATGTAAGTTAAATACTCTTTTGTTAAACTTGCCTGCTCACTGTTTTGATTTCAGCAACCAAATGACCCAGAAATTGGAGAACCTGCATTGTCCAGATAATAACGCCATCGTGGAGACACGATAGTGTCAACTGCGAGATGTCATCTAGTCCATCACCCTCGAAGTCCTCGGACGCGCACGCCGTCAACACCAAAACTGGTTTGATGACAATGACGCCGCCATCAGCAACTTACTTGCGGAGAAGAATGGACTACACAAAGCCTACATGGACATTCGGACTGACACCACCAAAGCAGCTTTCTTCAGATGCCACCGACTTGAACAGCAATGGCTGCGGGAGATGCAGGACGCCTGGAAGATCCGAAAGGCTGAGGAAATCCAGGAGTATGCCGACCGCAATGAAATGAAAAACTTCTTCAAAGCCATCAAGGCCATCTACGGCACTTGTATCAAGGGGACCGTACCAGTGCTCAGCTCTGACGGCACAACACTGCTGACAGAGAAATCGCAGATGTCCAGCGGTAAAGTGCCGGGACCCCACGCAATCTCATCGGAAGTCTACAAGCACGGTGGGCCTCGGCTGATGGCAGAACTTACATCAATCTTCCAGGAGATGTGGTGCCAAGGACAAACTCCTCAGGATTTCAAAGACACGACCATCGTCCATCTCTTCCAGCGGAAGGGAACCGGCAACTCTGTGATGACCACAGAAGTATCTCGTTGCTCAAAATCACCAGTTAGATCTTCACCCGTATTCTTCTCAATCGTCTGAACGGTCACCTAGAGCAGGTCCTGCTCCCAGAAAGCCAATGTGGCTTCCGACAACACCGCGTAACAACCGACATGATCTTTGCCACCCGCCAGCTACAAGAGAAGTGCCAGGAGATGCGAACTCACCTTAACACTACCTTCACGGATCTGACGAAAGCATTTGACACGGTAAATTGTGATGAACTTTCAGAAAGCCATGCAGAAATTCGGCGGTCCTGAGCTGTTCATGCAAATGATGCGCCAGTTTCATGACGGGATGATGGCGCAGGTGACTGAAAACGGGACGGTATCCGAAGCATTCGCAGTGACCAACGGAGTGAAGCAGGGCTGCGTACTGGCTCCCACCCTTTTCAGTCTCATGTTCTCTGCCATGCTGATGGACGCCTACCTTGATGAGCAGCCTGGGATCCACATCGCCTATAGGACTGACGGGCACCTTCTCAACAATTGGCGTATGCAAGCCACAACGCGCGTGTCTACGGCTACTGTCCATGACTTGCTCTTCACGGACGACTGCGCCTTTAACACCGTGACGGAGGAGGACATGCAAAGGAGCATGGACCTCTTCACCGCAGGTTGCGCCAAAGTTGTATTAACATTCAGTACAGCCAAAACGTTTGTCGTGTAACAACCGCCACCCAGTGCGGAATACAATGCTCCCCGAATCAATGTCAACGGTGCTCAACTCAAAAACGTATAAAGCTTTTCTTATCTAAGAAGCACGCTGTCACGCAGAATCGATGACGAGGTTGCTCAACGGATCTCCACAGCCAGTCAGGCCTTCGGCCGAATGCCGACCTCCATGTGTAATCGCCATGGGATTCACCTGAACACCAAACTGAAGATGTACAAGGCCATCGACTTGACGACACTCCTTTACGGAGCGGAGACCTGGACCGTCTACTCGAAACAAGCCAGGAAGCTGAATCACACCCATCTCAGCTACCTTCGCAGAATACTGAAGCTGAGATGGCAAGACAGGATCCCTGACACGGAAGTCCTGGAGCGGACCGGAATCCTCAGCATCCATGCCATGCTGAGGGAAGTGCAACTTCGATGGAGCGGCCACCTGGTATAAATGGACGACAAGCGACTACCCAAACGACTTTTCCATGGAGATTTCGCTACAGGTAATCGCCAATAGAGAGGTCGAAAACGACGCTTCAAGGACACTTTGAAGAAATCGCTGAAGCAACTGCAAATCAACCCGGCGACCTGGGAGGACCTCACCCAGGATAGACCGGTATGAAGAAGATCCGTGAAGACTGGTTCAGCAATCTATGAGGTCAACCAGATCGCCGCCGCCAAGGCCAAAAGAATGGCACGAAAGTCACCAGCGCCCCGGACCAACATCGTCGATACTCAGGCCCTGTCAACACGATCGCGCTCGCAACGCATCTTCCACGCGCGAATCGGCCTGAACGGACATCTTCGGACGCAATGCACCAACAGTCCAGTAATTCCAACGTCTATGTCAAATTCTGCCAACCCTCCTTCGGACTCCCCCACACTCACTCCTGGCATCAACTCCATTACTCCCATCATCATCGAGACCACATCCAAATAGTCATCCCTTGTTACCACCACCACCGTCGATTTCGACGAGGTCCAACGTATGCTCCACACAAGGTGGTGCAGGAACGGTGACTTGCATGTGAATTAGTTTTAAGTGATAAGAACCTTGTGCTGCAGCTACCGCACTCTCTCCTCCTCCCCCACCTGAGCGCGGTGTCAAGACAGAGTCAAGAAGACCGGAGATGGGAGAGAGCGCAGGTGGGTGGCGCGGCCGGAGCCGCCCCTGGGTGTACCATCACACCTGACTCGGATCCCACGGAGTGGGAGTGCCATAAAGGCCACATTAAGAAGGAGCTATTGTAGCCTGACTCTCAGTCCGCCAGTCAACCACTCCACACAAAACACACATAGGGCTGACCACGCGGTCAGAGTTATCCCGTCAGTTGGCAACCTTCCAAACCACGGCTTTTAGAGCACCGTGATAGTTTCAAGCGCGTCAGATTGTTTAGAGTGAGAAACATGCGCTAAGCTGTTGACCTCACTCTCTCCCCCACTCCACAATCAGACCACCATCCATGCCAGTCAGTTGTCTGATGTGGGAGTGCGCGCATTGGCTGACGGGTCGGCGTACCCGTCTTCGCGAGCCACAGCACGACCTGGCCCCCGTAACGCACACACCATGATTCACTGAATCAGGGGCTATGGAGGAGCCATCGCCGTCTGACTCCCAGTCCACTAGTCAGCCACTCGACACACACAGCACATACACTGGGCCGACGGCGTGGTCTGCTGTAAGCGTCAGATTGGCAGCCTTCCAAGCCACGGTTTCTAGGAAACCGTGATTTTATCAGGTTCATTTTGATGATTGTGAGGGTGTTGTCTATGTATTAGTGTAGATGGTGTGCGCTGATGTGGCTTAGCCTCCGGTTGTTTACCGAAGGTTGTCGTTGAGGCGCATGTATCCTAATAGGCCCATGCGGTGTGTAAAAGTGCGGGAGCAGTGAGGCAGTGGAGGTGGGCGTGTCGACTGTATGTCGGAGTCCCAGGCACTGGTTCACCAGCCTCCGTGCGATGGATTCGCAGGTGACCGACCAGTCCAATGCGTGAGTTGAAGTTGCGGGCGCATTGTGGGCAGGATAAATCGGTAGAGTCTGGGGGGGATATCATTCATGGTATTGGGGGTGGCAGTGGCGGTAAGAATGGCAGGAGCGGGTGGTTGTGCATGGGGTGTCGGTGTTGCCGGCATTGTGGTGAATTCTGCTGCCATGAATGAGCATGTGAACAAATAGGGTCATGCGATAAGTGAATGTGTGAGGACAATGAGGACAGTGGAGGCGGCGATCTCTGCTGTTTGTTGCTGCTCCAGGCACTGGTTCACCAGTCTTTGTACGATGGATTCGCAAGTGAGCGACCCGGCCTATGCGCGAGGTGAATGTGCAGTCGCATTTAGGACAGTTTAGGAGAGAGTCCCCATCGCTGATGGTGGTGGTGGTAGTGATGGGGGTAACAGGCGATGAGAAGAGGAATGTGGTCTCTATTATGGTGGGAGTAATGGAATTGATGCCAGGAGTGAGGGTGGGGGAGTCTGAAGGAGGCTTGGCCGAATTCGTCGTAGAAATTGGAGTTGTCGGATTGTTGGTGCATTGCATCCGAAGATGTCCAAACAGGCTGATTCGCGTGCGGAAGATGCGTGGACAGCGCGGGCATGTTGGCAGGGCCTGGGCATCGACGATGTTGGTCCGGGGTGCTGGAGACTTTCGTGCCATTCTTTTGGCCTTGGCGGCGGCGATCCGGTTGGCCTCATAGATTGCTAAACCAGTCTTCACGGATCTTCTCCATGCCGGTCTATCCTGGGCGAGGTCCTCCCAGGTTGCCGGGTTGATTTGCAGTTGCTTCAGAGATTCCTTCAAAGTGTCCTTGTAGCGTCGTTTTTGACCTCCCTGTCGGCGAGAACCCGTAGCGACATCTCCGTAGAAAAATCATTTGGGTAGTCGCTTGCCGTCCATTCTTACCAGGTTACCGCTCCATCGCAGTTGCACTTGCCTCAGCAGGGCATGGATGCTGAAGATTACGGTCCACTCCAGGACTTCCGTTTCCGGGATCCTGTCTTGCCATCTCAGCTTCAGTATTCTGCGGAGGCAGCTGAGATGAAAGTGATTCAGCTTCCTGGCTTGGTTCGAGTAGTCGGTCCAGGAGTGTCGTCAAGAAGACGGCCTTGTACATCTTAAGTTTGGTGTTCAGGTGAATACCGTTGCGATTCCACACGGAGGCCTCCAGCCGGCCGAAGGCCTGACTAGCTTTGGAGATCCATTGGGCAACCTCGTCATCGATTCTCGTGTGGCGCGACATCGTGCTTCCTAGATAAGCGAAGGTTTCCACGTTTTTGAGTTGAGTGCCGTTGACATTGCTTTGAGGAGCAATGTAATCTGCGCTGGGTGGCGGCTGGTGCATGACAACCGTTTTGTTTACTGATTGTAAATCCAAAATCGGCGAAGCCTTCGGCGAAGAGGTTCATGCTCCTTTGCATGTCCTCCTCCATCACGGTGTTAAGGGCGCAGTCGTCCGCAAAGAGCAAGTCATGGACTGTAGCCTTAGACACGCGCGTTGAAGCCTGCATACGCCGACTGTTTAGAAGGTGCCCGTCAGTTCTGTAGGCGATGGGGATAGCAGGCTGCTCATCGCGGTAGGCGTCCATCAGCATAGCCGAGAACATGAGACTGAAAAGGGTGGGAGCCAATACGCAGCCCTGCTTCACTTCGTTGGTCACTGCGAATGCTTCGGATACCGTCCAGTTGTCAGTGACGCGAGCGATGAGGACTCTCTCCTAAACTGTCCTCATTGCGCCCGCAAATTCAACTCACGCATCATCCTGGTTTGTCACCTGCGAATCCATCGCACGGAGACTGATGAACCAGTGCCTTGGGTTCCGATATAAAGTCAAAGTGCCTACTTCTACTGCTCTCACTGCTCCCACAAATTTATACACCGCATGGGTCTACTAGGACACATTCGCCTCCACGACAACCTGCGGTAAACCACCGGAGGCTAAGCCACATCTGCGCAGACTACCTGCACCAATACATAGGCAACACCCTCACAATCATCATACTGTACCTGATAAAATCACGTTTTCCTAGAAAACTTGGCTTGGAAGGCTATCAATCTGACGCTTACACCAGACCACGTCGATGGTGTGCATGGGTCTACTAGGACCCATTCGCCTCCACAAATCCTGTGGTAAACCACCGGAGGCTAATCCACATCAGTGCACACTACCTATACCAATCATCATGTACCTGAGATTGAGCCGCCATCTTCTCTGCTCTCCATTCGCATGTGAATCCTCTTATATAATTTTAACCCTATTTGTTTATTCGAACAACAAAAATGAGGTAATCAGCGCACGATGCTGGCAACATTTTGAAGGAAGTCCAAATTAATCGATATTTTGAGGCGCATTCATGGACGATTCTTCACGGTGAATGGAGGACATTTTTTAGCTGAAATTTTTGGAATTTTACTTTCAAAATAAAGCGTAACTCTCTCTCTCTCTAAATATCACGGTTTCATAGAAACCGTGGCTTCTAAGGCTGACAATCAGGCGCTTACACCAGACCACGCCGTCGGTTCAGTGTATGTGCTCTGTGCGTTGAGTGGCTGACCAGTAGACTGGGAGTTAGACGACAATGGCTCCTCCATATCCCCTGATTTAATGAATCCAGGTGTGTGTGTTATGGGGGCCAGATCGTGCTGTGGCGTGCGAAGACGGGTTCGCCGACCCGTCAGCCAATGTTCCCACTCCCACACCAGACAACTGACTGGTTCGGACGGCGGTCTGATTGTGGGGGTGGGAAAGATAGTGAGATGGACAGGTCAGTGCATTTTCCTCACCATAAACAATCTGACGTGCTTGAAACTATCACCTTGCGCTAAAAGCCGTTTCTTGGAAGGTTGCCAATTGACGGGATACCTCGGACCGCGGGGTCAGCCCACTATGTGTTTTTGGGTGGAGTTGCTGACTGGTGGACTGAGAGTCTGGCTGCAATGGCTCCTTCGTACTGTGGTCTTTATGGCACTCCCACTCAATGCGATACGAGCCAGATGTTGTGGTACGCCCAGGGGCGGCTCAGGCGGCTCCAGCCACCTGCGCACTCTCCCATCTCCGGTTTTCTTGACTCTGTCATGTCACCGGGCTCAGGTGGGGAGGAGGAGAGCGTGCGTTAGCTGCAGCGCAAGGCTTCTATCACAAAAAAACTAATCAAAACGCAAGTTACCCTCTCTGCACCTCATGGTGGGGAGCATACGGGGGACATCGTCAGACTACGACGATCGAACTGTTGGGTGGACTATCGATAAAATCTAGCAGGGCAGTAGCAATGTCCATTGGAATTGCTGCTGCAACGTAATTGAATTTTGTATCTCTCTTGTTATTTAGCACAGGGTCAAACGTGATGCCACTGGGCGCAGCCACAGCGCAATATCACTGACACACACGGTCGAAAGTGGGAACTCCGCTTATCGTTTGGCCGGTAGATTCGGTGGTCCTAATTAGGGGTAGAAGGTTAGAGGTCAGATAATTTGACTAGATGACTGGCGCATTGGCGGGGCGGGTTCAAGGCAGCAATGGTATTATTTGAAAAGTTTAGGCACTTTAGCTAGCAGATAGAACCTGGTTACAATAATACGTAAAATAAAAATAGAGGGGGAATGGGTGCTATGAACCAAAGGGATCACCAATGTGGAAGATGAAGACGTCTATCTCTATATGCAAGATTAATAACATCCCCGAACTCACCTACGCCAGTAAAAGTGAGAAGAAAATAACTAGTCCATAAAACGTAACTTATTGCCAAATGCTACCAAAGGTTGCGTGCCAATTTTTACGGGATTATTTTTAGCCTACCACAACAAAAGGTTTTTTTTGTCCCTACAAGCCCGTGTTTATACATTTGTCTACAAAACGTGAAGTAGGTTTTGAGGCATTGACATAGACGTTCGAGCAAATGTTTGGACTTCAGGGGCGTTTCACTCTCTTTGTAGCTTTGTGCTAGAAGTTTTCTCCCAACATCAAATGCTAGTTGCTGTGGAATACCGGTGAAGAGTGAAACGATATCAAAACATAACATGGATTTGTCTGGTGCTACCTTAGCATGCTTTTATCCGTTCAAAGAATGGATTAGCCGAAGCTATGGATATTGATGAGCCTACTGCTAGGAACTTAAGGTGACCATACATACATTTTGCTAAATCGTATGTAGGAGTGCCACGAAAAGAGACGATAGGCCTAAGTGGAAAGTTTTCCTTGTGCACTTTCAGCAGACCTTAAAATCGCGCCGTGCCTGCACCAGTTGGTTTCATGGAAAACAAATCGCTGCACGTGATTGCAACATTTGCTCTGAGTTTTCACATACTTTTGTGTATTTCAGTAGCAGATTTTTCCTTCCACTAGGTGGAAATGGGCTATACTGTAGGTGGTCATCGAGTAGGCTCTGAGCTTTCCTTTGGTAATCAGATTTTTTCAGCAGTACTGTAGAACGACATTTGTCAGCGGATGGAAATTCACGAAAGGTATAATGGAAATAGTTTATTTGCGCGCAGGATATATGTTTTTATTCGGTAATCAACAGCCTTCTTGAAATTCTCCGACTGGTTTATGAACAGAAAACTGTTATACAAGTAAAGAAAAAGATGGTTGTTCACTCGCCGGAATCATGGCCTTGTTTGACTAAACTTTCAAACTCTTGGTGGCGTCCGTCGTCAGAGGTAAAAGCAGCAACAAAGAACAAGCAATAGCTATAGGGACAGGAGCCAATCAAACACCAGTGACGCCAGTCGGGAGGTTTCAGTATCAGTACATTTGAGGGAGATGTAGGTGAGTCACCTTTGAATTCCCTATTTGTACATGCGAGTTGTGGTATCAAAAAAATAGTATCTAGATATTTTGGCGAGGCCAACATAATGGAACATAGTTGAAAAAGAGCAGACAGTGAAAAAAACTCCCGGTGATATAAAGGAGAAAAAAATGTCGCCCTTGGAGGGGAGGTCCAACGGAGGGCATTGCGGAGGTCACATGCATCAGCCAGATGCTCTCTTGCTGATTGCAGAGTCCGTTGAGGGATTTCAAAGGCGGAAATATATGCCCAGATCATCCTCGGTCCATTGCGGTTCGAACCAAGGGAGAACGTTCATAAACCTCATGGATGACGGCCGCCAGGTCCAGCTGATGCGAACACTCACGGTGTCACCAAGGTGTGCAAATAATTAAGCAGCGAAGACCTCGAGGGCCCCAGCATGGGAATTATGGGTGCAAGACCTCAAACAAAAATAACAAACAAATAAATGTTACTCAAATATAGCTAGCAGTATCATAAATACCTTAAATGCTGATGTCACTCTTGCAGCTTTCAGTTCGTGTTGTAGCTTGCACCATTATATCGATCTAACTTTCGCTTAAAACCTCGAAGGAGTCCGACATAACAACATCCAGAGAAAGACTATTCCAAGCTTTGACAACCCTTTTGGAGAAGAAGTACTTCCGAGTGTCTAGCCTTCCTCCAGTCACACGTAATTTGAGAGGATGACCTCTCAAGTTCGTTGTTGTTGCTACCTCGAAGAAATCACCTGGGACGAGACAACAGTCCTGGACGCGTAGTATGCGGAATGTAAGTATCAGGTCCCCCGAAGCTGTCTTTAGCGCAAGGGAAATAGATGGAGATTCGACAGCCGTGTTTCATAAGGCTGTGAGCCATGTCCAAGGACAAGTTTTGTTGCTCGCCTTTGGACCTTTTCGAGGATGTTGATGTCCTTCGCCGCCCGGGGTCTCCAAGCTTGTATAGTGGATTCCAACTGTAGCCGCACGAATGTTCCGAAGGCTTAAGCGAAGCAGTCAGTAGTGAAGGCTGCAAAAGCTCGTTTAACGAGGTACAGAATTGACATGGCTGACTTCGCTACCTTTATGCAATCTGGAGAGGGTTTAAGCGAGTGCGTGATCCAGACTCCCAGGTCCTTTTGGGCATCCACTTCTTTCAATGGAATGCCATTCAGACTGTTAACCGAACGGTTCGAAGGACTGCTTTTTCCGACTCCTATGATGTTGCCCTTGCTCTCATTAAATGACAAGAGCCAGTCATTTGACCATTTCTGGAGTCGATTTAAGTTTGCCTGCAAGTTCTTTTCGTTAGCCGCAGTTTGAATGACGCGCCATAGGTTTAGATCATCAGCAAACATGGCAATATCGCAGTCCAATTCGTTGGCACAATCGTAGATTTAGACAATGAACAAAATGGGACCGAGAACAGAGCCTTCGGGAACACCACTCTCAACCTCAACCTTGGCCGACTGTTTGTCGCTGATATGAATAGTTTACGAGCGGCCGATTAGGAAATTTTTCTATCCATGTCAGAAGTCGTCCTATTTCTCTTATGCGGCTGAGTTTATACAGAAGGTGGTTGTGCGGTATGCTAGCAAAAGCCTTTTTGAAGACGATATAGACTGCGTGCACTGTATTTCCTCTATCGACCGCCTCAGTCCAACGTTCTAAACAGTAGAGCAAATTTGTGACGCAGGATCTACCTCTACGGAAACCGTGCTGGACCTCGAAAAGTAGATTGATATGTTCTAGGAACTGCATTCGTTGTTGCTTAATTATTTTTTTCCATGATTTTGCAGCAAACTGAAGTTAGGCTGACAGGTCGAGAATTGTTTGCAGAGACCCGGCTTCCACCCTTATAAAGCGGCGTAATCCATGCGGATTTCCAGTCGACTGGTAGACTTCCGGTCTGGAAGGATGTTTGGAAAGCGCAGAGAGTGTTTTTGCCAACTCTCTCGCGAGCTCTTTCAATAGCTTGGCAGGTACTTAATCGGGACCCGGTGACTTAGATTCCTGTAACCCCAAAAGTTCCTTGAGGACAGTAGTCTCGGTGAAATGAACAGTCTTGACTATTTTATCCACTTCAAAGCCATCGGTAGGGTAATCTTGTCTCGTTTCCTTTGTGAAAACAGACTGGAAAAATTCCGAAAGATGACCAGACTTCGCATCGTCTTCAGTAAGGTCTATGCCATCGACGGTCCTAAGCAGGGGTATCAGATCCTTGTTCCGTGTATTCAGCCTGAGGTAACCGTAAAACAGTTTCGGGTTCACGGTGACCCGGTTCAGCAGGTCCACTTGGAAAGCCTGTCTTGTTCTAACAAGAAGGCCCATTAACCCGATTTCTCTGCATTTTGTACGCATTTAGAAATGCAGGAGTCCCGTCCGTAAGCGATTTTTTCCACAACTTCAATTTTTAAGGCCTGCGTAAGCCATCGCGATCTGTTGGTTAACCCTTTTCTCAAAATCGGACAGTGATTTTCGATGAGCCTGTGCAGTATGTCCCGGAACGTTTCCCAGTCCTCGGTATGTTTCCAAAGAATAAAGGTTCCCACTGACTGCGCATGAGTTCGGCCCTCATTCCATCGAAATCGCCAGCCATGTTTTCCTTCTGATTGTTGTGGGTCTTGCTGGTGAAGAAAATAGTGAGTACTCCAATCGCAGTACCACGTGGTCACTTTTACCTAGCGGCGGTAGACATGACACTTCATCGATGATGTCCTGCGACTTCATGAGAACTAGGTCCAGGCAATTGGCCTGTTGTCCTTCGCACACCCTTGTTGGAAAAGTGACGTGCTGTGTGAGAAGTAGCTTTAGCGTTGTACCCAGAAGACAACCGTCAAAGGCTAGATCAGAACTATGTGCGCAGGTCGAGCTCCAGTCGATGTGAGGCGCATTTAAGTCACCCATGATCAGGATATCCAACCATGTAGCAATCTTTTCAAGCTCCTCTAGCAGGTAAGCATCAGCTACGGGGTCTCTTCTCGGTTGGCGATAGACTGTCAGGACATCTAGACTTTATGTACCTGGCACTTTTACAGATAGCCATATCGCCTCGGAAGTAGACGCGAGTTTATAAGTTTTGTCTAAAACTGTAACTTCGCTTTTCACATATGTGCGTACACCGCCTCCTTGACGCTCTTTCCTGTCTTTTCTAAAAAGTTGGTAGCCAGCCATAGTTACCTCCCGGTCGTCCATGTGTTGGGACAACCAAGTTTCTGTTACGGAAATGATATCTGGAGATAGATCACAA
This sequence comes from Schistocephalus solidus, assembly GCA_017591395.1. Lineage (NCBI taxonomy): Eukaryota > Metazoa > Platyhelminthes > Cestoda > Diphyllobothriidea > Diphyllobothriidae > Schistocephalus > Schistocephalus solidus. The sequence continues at coordinate 113,104 of WEDG01002467.1, read as the reverse complement.
ACATGAATCTTAAGCTCGTCGAGCTTCGATAATATACTCTGTGCATTGGTGTACAGGAATTTGAGTTGTCGGTTTGCTCGGAAAGTGTTAACAGTCGGGAGCGAGCCCCTGTTTACTGGGCCAACTGCATGGTAATCCGGAACGGGCCTCTCCAGGGGGAGAAAAATGGACGATGGATCACTTGGTTGTTGTAAATAACCAAATTTGTTTCCCCCTAGCTGAGCCGCCGTCTTAGTTCGATGACAAGTTGATGGCGTTTGTTCCGCTCCGCAGGTGAGAAGTCCTGTTAAAATTAACGCCAGGGTTTGAGTTTTTTAACTTAAAGCACCTAGACAGAATGAGCCTGGCTTCCTGGCTACTGGTCAAGATAACTTTTAGAGGCCTAGGACATGTTGATTCAGATTGGCTTTCCGGCCATTTTCCAAGGCGGAAGGGTTTTTCCAGTTCAATCGACGTATTAGGTTCCAGTTTATGGTTCAGGAGTTCATGAAAGCGGTTCAGGTCTTCATAATATCAGTCTACGGGAGTCGTAGCTGTTGATTCAGGTAGTCCCTGTATTATGAAATTTTTTTTCTGTCAGTGGCATTTTTTATACCTACGACGCTGTCTTTCACTATCTGGTGGGAAGGTTTCACGTTGCGCACTGGTGATGATGTAGCGGTTGCTGATTGGCTATGTGTTGGCTTTGATCCGGTTTTTTTTGGTTTCGGCGAATTCCACGGGTTCGACGATTTTGAATCGCAAGTGGTAGTTTCGGTTGGGGAATCAATTCCACTGCTTGTGCTTGGTGTGAGAATCTCAGTATTTCCTGTGGAGGACAAGGCAATGGTCAAAGTCCCGTGTTCGAGCTTTTTTTGAGGAATCGCTCGAAGTCGGTTGTCCACTGGCTTTTTCCTTCTTGGTGTCAGTTTTGCGTTTTTGACGGTTTTTTTGTTTAAGGCTGACTGTTTTTGTCCTGCGCCATTGCTACTTATTGTGCGGTAGCCTTAGCAGCTGTAGAAGTTGTTGTTGGGATACCCTGTGATCGAGTATCGATGGTTTTGCTCCTGGTAAGTCGCTCAGTGGACTCCTGAGTGGCATTTTTTTGCTTTAGAGGTGCCTTTTAGCGCATATTTTATTTGCCTTATCTCATCCTCGACCTGGTTTAGCTTCATGGACAGTTTCTGACAGCCTCCACAAATGGCAGTGGCGTCAATATCGTGCATATTAATTTGAGAGAGCGCTCGCCGCCTTGATGAGGTGGTCGAATGGGTAGCGAGCGTCGCCATCGCGTTGGTGGTCGCGAGTTCAATCCTGGCTTGCGGCATGACTTTTTGAATTCTTGTGTGGTGACTTAAGAATTAAAGGGTGGCTAGGTATAGGTTTACAAGCAGTATATAAATTATCTACTCCGCCTTTTTTTGCAAATTAATGAAATCCCTCAAACGCTATTAACTACGTCTGCTAGTGGAAGTTGTTAAAAGTATTTGTTATAACGAGTTACTCGATATAAATTTCACAATCATTAGACAGAATATGGATAATTAACGACTAAGCCTGTTTTGTAGATACTCCTCAGAAAGCCTGACGAGCAGTTAGAGCCTGGATTGAACTGGTAGGTTGTGTAGGCCAAGCCAAGATTTCCAGCAGGTTGCTCTATTTGGAGAACTGTCCTAATCGAACAAAAGTCCGCAGAAACCCTGGAGAGCCGCTAGAGAATGGATTGGACTGGTAGGTTGTGTAGGCCAAGATTTCTGACAGTGCTCGATTTGGAGAACTCTCCTGGTTAAACTGTAAGGGTATCAAAGGCAACTGGACGGAAGATTCAATTAATTGATTCAATAATTTGAACCAATTAATGTCTGTGGACTGTTTGTTTCAGTGCAAAGACTCGATTAAATCGGTCTTCTTGTTGCTAGACAATTCAAACCACGCGGCACCCGTTCAGTTCTATGACTGCACCGAGCTCTGTATGCGGGCGCCAGATCGATAAATCGATTGAGTAAGCAGATTTCATTTCACTAGCTGGACATGGTTTATGAGATTGGTGGTCATCGAGTAGGCTCTAGGCTTTCCTTCGTTCATCAGATTTGCTTAGCACTCCTGTATACCGACCTTTTTAAGCCGACAGAATGATTATATCTTTATCAAATTTAAGACTTTCTAATGTTCTCTGTTCTTCTCGGTCAAGAGTTTCACACTTTTCGTGTCACATGAGCAGCGATTATGTTTTATGGTGGATTAAGTCTATGGTTTCTTAGGATGCCTTTGTTGATTGAAGAACTGATCCAAAAACGGTAATGAACTCGGTGGGTGCGGTGTCTGCTGCGTTGAAATTGGTTTCACCTTCAAGGACTGCAAGTGGTGTGCTAGTGAAGGGTTTAGATGAGAGATTATGGACGAGGATGCCCGGCGAATTGGTTATGTTGAGCGATCTCAGTTTAGCCAATTTTGTTGATAATTCCTCATTCTTCTTGACATGCACTTTTCGCGCAGGTGTGTGAATGGTCTTCTCAGTGTCCCTCGATGTGTCACCAGCAATTGTCCAGAGATATGAGTTAGATTGATCAATTTCTATGTTGTTACGTTGCCCTATTTAGTGGTTCTAGTCAGTAGTAGCCTAGTAGTAGTCTAGTCATTCGTCTGCTGTGCCACGATAGAGTCTCTCTGGCTAAAGCAGAATTAACAGGTGGTTTGTAGGTAACAGATTTTAGTGGCGCGTTTTGGTCAAAGCAGCTTGGGCTTGGGTTGTTGCAATCCTAAGGGCAAATTTCTCCCAACGGCGTGCAACACAGAGCGCTGAGGACTCGAAGAATAAGCTCAGATTCGCAAAGGTAAGAGTTCTGGATAAAGAGCTCATGAGAAGTAGTGTGTATTATTGCTGTCTCACGCGTATGAACTCTATTCCGAAGACTTGAAACACGTTGCAGCCAACCAGTTAACAAGAGAGATGAACAACAGTACCTTCATGACCCCTGCCAAATTAATGAATACACAAACTCGTTTATCAACTATAGCAAGCTCTGGGTGAACAGATAACGGTCAAAAGAACAACAACCCGAAGTATGGAGGACACTTTTCCTACACAAAAGGAGTCTTAAAGGCAAGCCCTCGAATGTTAAATCCCGCCGGAGTAGGTGTAGCCCATCGAGCTCAGGCGACATTTTGTCACCGTCTTATGTAACCTAAGGACAGACTGTCCCACAGAGACCTCCGCAGTTGTCTACCAAATATGGTGAATTGATGGGGACTGCAACTACGCCGGCGATACTGGACAAAATTGCAGACTCGCCTACATGAGAAAAACTGGTGGCTCGGAGGCTTTATCCAATCTCACAGCTTGCAGCTCATATGGGAGAGGCTGGCCACACCTTTGAAATTCATGGACCACCCATCATAGGCTGAGGAACCTTCAAAATCGAACAACTTACGCTTAAGGCATGGTATTCAGATGCTAAAGTTATAAATAGGCATCTAGACCTTCTACCAGCCAATAAGTCCTGCGTCATTACGTAAATAAAGATCAGGACAAGAGGGTTACACTGGAACTAAGGCATATAAGTGAAAACAGCTCCGTGACGAACTGACTGGGAGAGAAGGTAGGTTTACAAGCACCCTCGACCGATGTGATGTTACCTAACACCAGCGGCTGTTAAGCTGTACAAACATCCACCTTGAGGCCGAGGCGGTGTGGCACACCTGGGATTCGAACCCGTGACCTTTGGTATTTGAGTCAAACGCTCTACCATTGAGCCACGGGCTCGTTGTTTTGTCGGTTGTGATCGGGAATATGATGATAGTGTGGGGCTCACCGATCTGCTTAAGGAACATGTATGTTCCATTGTGCCCAGGTGTGCCACACTTGGGATTGCGTATGACTGGCTGATGACAGCTAATAAGCCAGAAATGCCCATTCCGGTCTCCCTTGTCTTTGTCGGTTCCATTTCATCATATGCTACAGGTCGATATGCGACCGCCTCTGAGGGCTCTAGTCTGAGCTCCAGGGCACAACGGAACATATATGTTCCTTAAGCAGATCGGTGAGCCCCACACTATCAGCCCCACACTTCCAGCAACGGTTACCCGAGAGATTTTGTACGTAAATGCATGAGACATCAAGAATTCAAAGAAATAGAAAAGGAACTAGATTGTTCCGATCATGCGCCCACAATAAAAAACTAACGAACACTTCCATACATTAAGAACGTGTCTGAACTCGTTGAAAGACACCTGCGGAAGCACCAAATTTACGTGGCGCACAAACCCACGACTACAATTCGACACCAGCTTGTACACCCTAAGGATACGGTTGGCTATTTAGATAAAAAAGAAGCCGTTTAGAAAATCCCATGTAACAGTTGTAATGTTGTGTATTGCGGCCAAACAGGAAAATCAGTCTCTACACGCCTACACGAACATCAGTTGGCTGTCAAGAGACGAGACCACCTGTCTCAAGTTGTTGTCAATACACTAGAAACTGGGCACAAATTTGCATGGGATAAAACGCGTATTGTTGGATTCTGCCCATCGAAGAGAGGCCGGGAATTCTTGGAGACCATTCATTCTGATGACTCGTGCATTAATCGGCACATCAAATTGGATGCCATGTACAATAATCTCAAAGACAAGTGGAAAAGGCGGTAGACAATCATATTGAGACGTTCATCAACAATGACAGCTATTGGCAGGACTGATTCAGCAATATCGATTTTCCGAAATGTTTTAAATTTTAACTGTTTTTTGCATATTTACCACAAGTCTGACGACGACCTGGGGAACCAGCGTCGAAAATTTACATAATAAAGTTACTCATTGTTTCCCAAAGAACTTCTTTACTTCTATATATATATATATATATATATATATATATATATATATATGAGAAGAAAAGGCGATCTCAGGGACTAAAGGTGTATTGTCCTGACGTTCCAAAAGACAATCAACCACTGTGGAATAACCACGTAATGCCCATTCGACAAACAAGTAGTCCTACAAGTACCTATGTCGGAAGTACGGTATAATATATGTACCATATAAGATTCATATTACTTGTAGTACTACTTGTTTGTAGAATGGAAAATACGTGGTTATTCCACAGTGGTTGATTGTCTTCGACCCAAATGTTCATTGAAATTTCGGATCTGACCCTAAAAAGTCATGTCCGAATCATCTGACTCCGTGTCCTGCACTTAATAATTTCAGAAATTATTTCCTTGATTATTCTCTGAAGTCCATATACCAGAAACCGCATAGAGAACGCTTGGGGACCCACTGAGGAGCCGAACCCCTCGTTGCTGCGTCACGCAGCTGCAGAAACAGCGGCGAAACACGTGTCTGGGCCTTTTAGCTAGTACCTATGTTGGAAGTACGGTATAATATATGTGCCATATATATATATATATATATATATATATATATATATATATATATATATATATATATATATATATATGCTCAATAAGCTGGGTAGGATGATAACCAAGGCTACCATCGTAGTACATGGCCGCTCGAGTTCATGCATCAGTGGGGTTTTTAAACTTGAAAATACATTATAAATCACAGCATGTCATTATTTTTAGTCGAATACTTAGGGCAGGCAGCATAGTGGTCGCTTCGCACACTCCTAACAGATGTGATAAAAAGTTTTTTTGCTAATAGAAGCGAAGAAGCGAGTTCAAGGAAGTAGTCGTGCAGAAGGACGTACGATTACTGCAGCAAGAGCCTTATTCGCCTGACGTTTCTGATGCTCTCTCAAACGCATCTTCAGAGACAGACGCACAAAGGGGCACAAAGGAGCGCAGTATTTATGGGGCACGGTGGGCAGGCGACCACACGTCTACCATATTTGGCATTCCTCGTGGTCCTCAACGGGGTCGTAGTTGATGTCATGATGGTTTATTGGTCCATAATCGGGTCGTTCATGGCCGTGATTTCATCACCATTGTCGATCTCTGGCGTGACGATTACCCGACTATTTGGACCGCTGTCACCCGGACTGGTTATCACCCGAATCCTCCCCGCGCGATTTTATCTGGGCAAAAATTACTGGCCGTGCGGGGAGGATGCGGGTGACCGCGAGCCAAATCGTCGATATATTGTCACGCCAGGAATCGACAATGGTAATGAAATCACGACCATTAACGACTCGGGTACGGACCAAAAAGCAACCATCGCATCAACTACGACCCCCAGTGAAGGTCACGAAGACTGTCTCTGAAATTGGGTTCAAGGGAGCATCCAAAACGTCAAGTTAACAAAACTTATGTTCCCGTGATCGTGTCTCCTTCTTCACAAGCTTTCTAAACTGACATTTTGGAGGGCATTTACCTGATGTTGAAGTTGAACATCTCACATCTGCATCTTTAAACTACCTGCTGCCTAAGACGAAGTGGATCCTATAGGATCCACTAAAGAAGCTATACTAATCGATAATAAATTAAAATACACCAAAACGCCGCATTAATAACCTCCATAAGGGAAAAGGCGAAGACAAAAACTTATTCTGCAATACATTTCAGGGGTTGGACTGATATTATGAACGCTCTGTCCATCCATATGGGCTAGATAGGGTCAGACGGGGGCTTTGCATGCAAGTCTACGATTAACCACTGTTAAAATGATAAAAGAAGTTAATATGCTTCAGGTTTCAAAACATTGGAATAATTGAGAAGTAAAAGTGCACTTAAATAAAACACATAATAGCCTCACCATCTCTCTAGCAAGCTTCCTAGGATCATATGTCGGCAAGGAGTAGCGATTCTGTCAGTTTCCTCACACATTATAAATGGCTACATCATCAACAAGAGGTCCAGACCGTCATGACAAAGCGGAAAAGAGTGTGCTCATCTCGTAAGAATAGCTAAAGTAACCTACACAATTGTTTTGACCGGTTTTCATTGCGGAGTGCTTAGGGATTTAAGAACGTTCAGCAGAACAAATGACCATCGAAGTATCTTTATTTATTTAAAGATAGGCCGTTAATTGTGGTCTGTCAGTTAATAACCACTGAGGTCTGCTGTTTCAATTTAACCTTGATAAGCTGTCAATAACTTTATCTGAATAACTCTCATGTTACTAGTGATATCGTCTCTGACACCGCGCTTTATGAAGGCAGTCAAAATATGAAGACTCCAAGCCGATTTTCGAAAGCATGCGGACACTGCTATAATACTTACGGATGCCTTAGTGCACACACCCATTTATGCCTCTCATGACAGTTCGACCGTCGTAGTCCGATGACGTCCACCGTTATGCTCCGCAGAAGCGTGGTGCAGGGACAGTGACTTGCGTGTGGATTCGTTTTAAGTAATAGTAGCCTTGCGCTGCAGCTACGGCACTCTCTCCTCCTCCCTCACCTGAGCCCGGTGTCAAGACAGAGTCAAGAAGACCGGAGGCGGGAGAGGACGCAGGTGGCTGGCGCGGCTGGTTCCCCTATGTCCTAGCCGCCCCTCGGCGTGCCACCACACCTCCATGTTCGGCATTTGTTATGGGAGCGCAACCCGTATAACGCATGCCATGCCCTAATGTGGCCCCCGTGTTGGTACAACGCATCTACCACGTGGCCCGTTTAGGGGGCCCTAGTAAAGTCTTACATGATATCGCTTATTTTCTGATCTTTTAACCTATTGTCACTAAGTAGACTGAATTTTCAAACATGGTTCTTGTTCAATGTGCAAGCAAAATTACTAACGCACGACTGAAACCTACCATCTGCAGCTCACACGTACGTCTGTCTGCCGATCACTGATGATTTGTACCTATGCCAAGTAAGGATTCATGGGAAAGGACTCTGTTTCTTTCGTGCAACGGTAGTATTATTACACATAATATTTATGCAGTTTGACACTAAAAAAGTGTTTGGAGGGTATTTAAGGCACCTGCCTTCTGTTGGATTCATAGTGATGCTCAGAATACGTTCAAAAGTAATTAATTTAGTTGTCTTATGTAACGGCCAGACGTAGCTGTCGAGTCACCGAACAATTTCTTTCGTTACTGAATACTGGTTTTCAGTAGATGCATACTTTCTATAAATAGCCTTTCCTTGGAGGTGGACAACAGAATCGGAACTTTCTTTCAACCAAGTAAGTAAACGTACGTCAACTGTATTTTTTGTAAGAGAAAAAGATAAGAAGTCTCTTTGAAATTTCTGTTTCTATTAGGAAGTTGGAATTGCCGCATTTGAAGTTTTGGTTTCTGCAATTTTAATCGTGCATAGCCTAGAACACGCGTGTCATAGATGGACGAAGTTAGCTTCAAAACAGAATCATTTTTGACACATCACTGCAAAATTGGCAAAATTTGATCGTCCCTTTGCGTTAAATTGATTCGCCTGTTCGATTTGCTGACGCCTGAATGGCAACTGACATGGTACCACTCATTGAGTACCATTGGATAAGTGGAGATGCCACCGTTAAAATCAACATCATGTAGTGCGTTTTATTTAATTATTTCTATTTTTGCATTTTATGCATCTGAAAATAAATTCCCTCTTAGCTGCTAGTGGCTGCTTCTTCATTTCTCTTCCCAATTTAACGTGGAAGTTGTCAAGCAGAAGGCTTTCTCTTTGATGAGGTTTAGAGACTTCTTTTGAATTGATTGAATTTTGTATTTTCTACGATTTCGTCACTCGAAAATATTATTTTGCTGTTCTATTCCTATGTATGCGTTTTTCAGGTTGACCTTTGATCGAGAAAAAGCGCGCTCTTGGTCATAATTTGTGAAATTGCTTTGACTTGAAGTTGTCAAATGGAACATAGGCTCAACTTTACTGACCTATTTCTTTGGTGCAGCCCTGTCAATGGCCGACCGAAAACTGAGGGTCTTACAATACTGAGTTATCACGCACGAACCAGCCAATCCCTGATCACGACGCCAAATTTCAGGTTGCTCTACAACCCTTAGAAATCGAATAAGTAAGGTGCGTTTTGTCGCACTCGGAAACCCTGTTACTGAGGCTGACAGAAAACGTTTCTCACCCGCTGCAGTGCGCACATTGCGATGATAAGAACACATAATAGGCCATACTATACTGAAAGACGATCGCCCAAACGCCAGCCACTATTGCTTGACCAAGCGCCTTGGTATTCTTCCCTTGGTTCAATGGCTGAAGGCATACAGCTTAGTGGCCATCATAGCAGCAGAAGAACCATGATTTCTGTCAAACACTGACAGAGGTTGCACACCATTTTTACGTAACATATTGCGCAATGTATTTGCTGTGTTTATCAACGACCCAGGTTCTGGTGCTGAAGATGACCACGCTAAGACCACGCAAGCATTGCGGACAACCTGCCCAGAATTTGTTGATCGAAAACTGATAGTGAAGCATACCAAAAGATTTTAAAGGGTTTTAATAGCATGGCCCTCTGTACTTGCCTAGGCGCTTAAAGGCCTCTAGAATTAGTACACAACTATGCTCCAATGCACCATAAGTTGCTTCGTTCTATTCAACACCACGTATCCGCACCGGAATCAAGGCGCTCATTTTCAGTCCTATTCGAACTGCTTGAGGTTTTGGAAATGTATTGTGTTTCTTATTTTTTCAGATGTAGACAGCCAATTTAGCCGCGGTTGCTGGCATTAAAACTGCCACATGACAGTAAAATGCGTAAAAAGCAAAAATGAGCATACAAATAAGACGAATGTGCGCTGGAGCCAGAACACTTGTTTCGCAAGATATGTCCTTATTCTGATGGCTGCAGTAATCGTAGTGTTCGTTATGTGAGAGACGTGTTGTCTTCCTGACTGCTTCAGAAATAGGCAGACAAACTAAGGTTGCCTTTGTTTTCCAACGGCCTTAAGATGAGCCACCGTGAGATGGGTATTTTGGTTGCATACCGTTTCAGTGGTAGACAGACATAAAATTCGTTTGTTTCTTTTCACGCTGCCATTGGGAGAAAGTTTTAACTGCATAAAAGGGAAAATATGGCTGAATGAATACATTAAATTTAAATTCCATAGACTGTTGGAATGGACTTTCCTACTACTTGCTTCATTTTATTCAGCGCCATGTGTCCGTATCCAAGTCATCATAACAATATTAATTCATATTTCGAATGCTTTGTGTTGCTTTGAATGGTCTTTGGCTGTCTTAGCAGGCGATTCATGTGTTCATATTATTGCTCTTTGTATTCCAAATACTATGAATATGCACTCATTTAGTCGTTGGAAGTTTCAACCGATTGATAAGCTGATCTTATTAATGACAAATACTAGTCGTTGTAAAATGTTTTGCGTAAATCAAATGCTTGATGCCCATGTACTCACGCTAATAGAAGAAATTCTGTAAACGGACAAAGGCGTAACGAATTGATTTTTTAGAAGTCTGCTGTCGACGATAATTACGATTACTCTATGGGAACTATACGACCGTTGTTAATTACTGGTTATTTTCACTCCAACACTCGTGAATGACCAGCTAATTGTTCATGTTTGATTCAGACCTTTTACTTGTAAAGTTGCATTCTTTGGCAGAAACTGTAACCGTCAACAGACGAGAAAGTCGCTTGAATCTGCTCAGGTTTTATTCTGACAAGGAGATGTCAGGGACAAGAAGGAATGAGCTGTAATGATCCACAGGCGGCCCGTGTGTCAGTTGATGAAGATGGTTGCATTAAAGGCGTTTCGGACGCTGTCTCACCCTCTATCCAAATCTGAAAGGCTTATGACTCTTGGACTTGCGGCTCCGTGGGACATCCAGTGTGTCATAGGGCTGTCTGAAGTATCCCCAGTGGAAAAATCGTTTTCCTCTGAAATCTAGAAAGAAAACAGGCATTGAAGCCATATCAGAGAGGATGAAAGTAGACTCAGGAAAACGTTTGGAACCCGGGACTGGAAATTTGGCTTAGAGAACAAACGATGGAAAGGTAAAACGTCCTCCATAAGAGAAAATTGAAGAAATTGATTGATTTTAAACCGTTTTCTCGAAACCAATACCCGGCAAAAAATAAATTGCATTTAATAAGAAACGGACAATCAGGCTCATAGTCTTTGTTTTCAAAAAAACTACGATAAAGGATATTTGAATTGAGGGTGGAGTACGTGTGACAAATGCTGCGATCCAGCCAGGTGATGCCCTTTTAATTCAATTTTTTACATGCCACAAATAATGTGGTTTTGGTTCCCTCAAGGGTAAGGCACTTGATTTGAAAATGATGAAATGCGCATAGAAATTGGGAGAAATAACTAAACAACGGTTGGATTCTAGTAGGATTGACTTCACTTTTTTGTCTGTCATCCATAAAATGCCAGTGGTTGCTCTGCAGTTGCGCATATGGAACTGCAACGCCTCCATTTCAGCGCGGCGCAATACTTAGCCCACTATTCTGCCACATTATTTCTTCGAATGATATTTTCAATGCAACTTTTGCTTTCATACTTCTGTCTGACAAGCACAAAACATCTGAACTTAAGGAAGGAAACAAATACTTACGGATTACTGGGATACCTATGAAACATAAGGAGTTGCACGTACATTGTTAGCTCCCAATTCAGTGAGCTTTATCTACAAAAAAAGCCTATATTCTCTCATCGTCTAAGCAGTAGAAAATTGCAGCTGACTTCACGGTGGAAGCATAGAAGATTGAGACATGGAAATTGTCTGTTTAACACCTATTTTATCCAAAAACTTATGTTGCAATTTGAGAAGATACTGATTCACCTCCCAGCCCGATCGTGATCAAGTGATAGCCCCATTAGAATATGCGATCGTTGAGATGAAAAGTTTATTGACCTGGATTTTCGGATTCTCACTCGACTCTCTCATCAGAGAAGGTCGCAGTGTGCAGCATTAATAGGACGCTGGGGATAGCAGTTGACCAGTCGTCAATATCCGTGATTTCATCACCGTAGTTGATTATGAGAGTGCAGTTAGCTCGACCATTCAGATCACTGTCAGTGAAATTGGCGGTCGCCCGTGCCGTCCCCGCATAGTTAATTATTTGGCCTCAGCACCTAATCTGAAGGTGAGGCTGTCTCCTAAAGTTATCTTTCTAGCGACAGCATAGTTTTCTTCTGAACTGCATACTGTTGATCATTTTAGTCGAAGCCGCAACGAGTGTGTGATTACTGCGCCTATCAGGTAGTCGGGGTTGATAGTTGTATTCGTAATGGTGTCAGATCAAAAGATTCATGTTTATTAAGTGAAAATTTAATGCAACGTTTTGTCTGACAAAAATAATGCCATATTTCCTCTAGGTAGAAAACTGACCCCTCACAATATAGAGAATTGTACACCTATGACTGCCATTGTCGTCTAACCAGCACGAGGTTGCTGACCCAGAAGGATTACAAAATACTTGCATTCGTTGTTACTGAAATAGGCTTAGTAAAAAGTTATTTAGATGTTAACACTTCATATCATGATTTCGATAGACTTACCGAAGGCACTGCTTACTTTTCCCAAATGAGCCGTATTACTGAACCAAAAATCACTCAATCAATTTGTAACTTATAGCTTCATAAGTTTTTTCCTAAGTTATTAAATCGAAAGTGGTGAAGCTTCTGAAGTCCTGCCCTGAAACGCAGTAACGATATACTTTTGTTTGTCTATTACAATAGGTACCTTGAGAAGTCCTTCCTTAGGATCTCCTCTTTACGGCTCTTTTCCTGGAGTTCTCAGTCACTTCGTTTCGTTAATTAAAGAATAGCAGTGAAAAACATTATTAATGCAACTTAACTGTCTGGGGGTATATGAAATACTTAGTCATTCATGCAAGTGAGTATAGAGAGCGTGTATGTGCAAAACTTGGACATCCTCTATTTCACAGCATATGCACCTTCTCTACTAAAAGAAATTTGACGGACCTGCAACAATAAAAACAAACTTGAAGTCCTAACTTGGGTGGTCACCAATTTAAGAGACAACTCATTCTTTCTTTCGGACAACAGTCAAACTACAATGACGTTTTTCGAATGTTGTCTTCATGGCGCCTATCACTTCTATGCGAGTTCAGAAAGCATTTGATAACCTTAGACATCGGCTTGACGCTATGCTGTTCAACGTACCCACCAGTAAGCCTGACTTGGTCATGCACTGGCACATGGGAGAAAGAGTATAAAATTCACTTCATGTGTTTGTCTTCTCCAATTAATGCAACTGAAAACGTTTGCACCTATTATCACGAAATGCTATGTGGCACGGCGCGTGACGTTTCCAAATGACGAAAGCATAAGTCGATCATGTTGAGGACCGAGTTTCAGGATGCTTCGGTTTCCAAATTATGGGCTTTTTATGAGACTCAATTCAAAAGTGATCCTTAAATTTCTGTAAATATCACACTAGGTAAACAAATGCATACTTCAGTAGTACGACTTATTCTTACGTTTATTTGCTCTTATAAATTTGATTATTTTTTTATAAGCCAATTCGCAAACTGACATCTTGGCGGGACATATTTATACATAGTTGGCTTATAATAAACGATAATCAATATTACAAATGCACTTATTTCATCTATCCTAATTGAGAACTTTTGCAGAATTTCAGTTAACATTTAATGAACTTGATCAATAAATCTCTGCAGTACAGTAAAAAACATTATAACTTCTGAATTTTCACTTTAACTTATTAGGTGATTTTAAATGAATTAAATAAGGATCTGCAGAACAGCTGAATTTCAAAAAATCTTTGAAGATTTTAAGCAAATAAATCTACCCAGAACATGTTTTTAAACTAAACTAAAAATAAAAATGACTTTTGTTGAGTATTCATTTAAAATGAGTAAGGAATATTTAGGGTCACTAAAGAAACTTGGATCTACGTTATATATACCAGGAAAGACATCAGTAGGCTGAAGTACAAGATATGACAATGCTCCACGCATATACCAACCAGTGTCGCTTTCCTGTATGTTTACAGTACTCTAGGCCAGACGAGATTTACGCAATTTGTTTTTTTTTTTATGTAAGGCAACTTTGCTTGTTTGTTTGTTTTATGAAGGAAGAAGCTCATTCGATAAAAAAACAGTTTTGATAGACGAACTCCATCTACCGATTTCCTGTTCATCGAGTTTTGTATTGTTAACTACGGATATCCTTCCGGATCAAGCAGAACTTTCGCCCTGAATATTCTACAAAGTGTGTCTGACGCGCGGAAATGCGAACTGAAGCAGATTTGCCTTTTAACGAGCTTCCTTCTGTCCACCTGCGTAAACTACAATGCGCAATATAGGACTACGGGAGTAGTAGATTTTTGGCATCGATTTTTGATGCTCTTATAGATTTAAATATATTTTATAGAAATTAGGCGAAATATCCCTTCTTATACTCAGTTGCTAGGAAAATACGGCTTATTTAACTTTAACACCTTATGTTAAGCTAGCTATGGTTATAAAATATTATGATTATGAGATTGTAAGACTGCGAAAGGCCATTCGCAAAGCATTGTATCTGTACGTTTGCTTCTGTTGCTTATAAAGTATTAAAACATGCCCACAGTCATAAAACAAACTTATGAGCATCAAGTGAGATCTCCATCAGAGAAAGAGAAATCTGTTTTTTCCCTGGACAGATTTTTTTACAGCAGGTAATTTGTAAACCCTCAATATAAGTTCATGAAACGGGTGGGCTTTAATTATTAAGCAATCGAAATTGTTCTAGAACCAAAAAATACCATTTATACATGCGCAGGATTTAAAGAAGACAAACTTTGCTTTAAAGGTACAATTAAGTATATTTTTATGCATTTTTTCTAAAATAAATATTTGCAGTTACAGGACATTGAAAATCAACGAAAAAAAGCATACTAAGTAGGCACCTTTATACAGAACGTAGGCTTTGCAAACATTCGAAATGAAACCCGTTCAAAAGCCGCGCATCCTACCGTGCTTGAAATATGTTGGTATTATACTGCAGAGTTTCTGATCTTCTAAACCTTATGAAGTAATCGTTTCGAAACTAAACGTCTTCAGTATTTCCCTTGAAATTTATAAGATAGTTGATGTTATTTAGATCTCATTACAGGACATCGAGACATTATGTTGGTGCTATGCCTGTTAAGAGGCAAGAAGATGATGGTTCCACTGCTTCTAACGACATGAAATGGTATTTCATGGAAATATTTAATTTTTATATTTTTGAAATAAAATAATCTTTATATCAGAAATAATGTGATTTGTCATAAGTTGACTGATTGCCAAAGATAAAGTATCTCCAACAATTCCGTGAGGTGTTAAAGTTGTCTAAAGTTAAACAAAAGACTATAGCAACTCCTTGCAATAACGAAAACCGTTTTTTTGGCGCGCTGTGCTTTCTTGTACGTTTTCATCAATAGGAAATCGGGAATGTCGTGGCCAAAAGGAAAATTGCTGCGCAACATCAGATTTATTTGTTTCGGGGTCGATTTGACAGGATGGAAGTCCTAATGAAACATACCAGTGCCTTGTGAAGCTATCGCCTGTGTTTAATTGAATTCCTGCTGCTAACAGCCTATGGTGCGTGTGTACTTGGATTCCCCCGAGAACGATTTGGACAAATTGAAAGCAACCTTTCTCGTCCGATCACCCAATTTAAGCGGCATTCTGACATCTTAGTACATGGGAGGGTGATCTACCTGGGAACGTGCATGTTGCTGACATTGATCTTTGTTTGTAACACAAAAGCACACGTTTAATATTTCCTCAGTAATCTGAATGGAGAAACGTATACGAAGGCGACTTCCATAGACTTTTGTTGAGTTTTAATGCTTGCTGAAAGGCACGGGATTGCCAGTTAAAATGCACTTTACGCAGTGGTCGGCAATGGGCAAAAAGATGACGTCTCGACTGTATCTAACAACATAACCTTCCAGAGGTGGTTGACATTTAATTTTTATCCAGTCTCATGGAATTTATTGAGCGGTTTACTTCGCGCCAGATGCTTATTTCCAAGGCATTTAACAGTATAACTTAGGACCAGGTCAGACTACGTAGCCAAACATTTTGTAATTTACAAATTGGCACGTTGCAACCAATATACCACCAATGTTTTGGAAAACATGGATACTCAAGTTGTTTTGTATTTTATTTAATAGCAAATTAAATAAATCTTAATGTTGATAACGAAGTATAACCATATTTTTAAATTTTCATATAATTTTTAATAGGATTCTTGTATGTTCGGAAAATTTTAATTGGCCGCAATTACAAAAGACCCGGTACATCTGGCGGAAATTGAACCTGCTACCCTAAGCCCACGTGCAAAGCACGTAAAATATTTCAAAAGACCTAATATTCAATAATTAACATTGAAGAATTGCGAAACCTCCATTGACAGCGACTCTATTAAAGAGGCAATATAGGTCGCCGTCCATTAAAATCTAGAAAACTTTTAATATCCACCAGCCTTTGAATGTTGCAGAGAAGGCCAGCACCTTAAACCTGCCTTTTGACATGGCAACCGAAACTAACTGTTTTCCGATATTAATGAAGTTTCGAGTAAAAATTGCATCACAGAGAGCTGTAATCGATACTTTTGTTGCCTAAAAAGTGTGTCATTATAAGATATCGTGAGGCATGTGGAGCCTGCAATTAATATATTAAAAATTCCTAAAAGGTTAAAATATTAGACGTACCTGTTTCCAGTTCATCCAAATCAAGTTCATCCATGTCCTGTTGGTCGACCACAGACAGCAATATTGGGTTGACTTGAAACAGTAAAAAGACTTCATATGGAAAATTATATGCAGACGTACAGAGTTTTATTGCAGCTGAATATCTCGTACATTACAAGACGCTAAGAACTTCATAGCATGAAGCCGCAGTTGTGATTTCCAAAGTTGAACTTCAGCTCACGCATTTAGCAAAACTTTAGAAAATACTTTCCTGCATTGACTACAGCCTGCTGTGGCACCGATCGTTGACCGACATAAAAACCCTACAACCTTCAATTGTTTAGTTGTTGCTGTCATCTGTGATGGTGGAGTCCTGCACAAGTTTAAAGGCGAAGAAAACTAATCACCTAGTTCTGACCTTCAATTAGGTTCCCTCCGAGCGTTCTGTGTCTAAGCGGACCTGGTAAATTTCCCTTACCATCGCTAGTGACGATGCACCCTACATGCCCCACGAAGTGGACACAACAACGGTGGTTTGCGTGGGAAAATCTTTTAAAGTGGGACAGACTTGCGCAACATCTACTTCTTTCTCCCCTTCCTCGTTGACTTTGCTCAGCTGGCAAGAAAATATCAAGGTTAACGTAGGGCGGGCGAGGATGCAGTGGCCATCAAGATTAGCCCAGCACTCTAAGCGTGCATCACACGAGCTGGTCTTCACTAATATTTTTTAAGGACGACATGGATTTCATATAATTGAGAGTGTCACATGAACTATTCGATGCTACCGACGAGCGACAAAGAATGCTTCATAATCTCATTTTTCTTCCATTCTAGCACCTCCGCGTAGTATATGCCATTTTTCAGACGCAGAAACCTGTGACACAAACCTTCACTACCTACATTCACCCATGATTATTTTTCAGATATTACGCAGTTTGGTTTGTCAGTTTTCTCGCATATGATACATTTCTACCCGAGTTTCATTTGATGCTTAAGGTCACCAGTCACTGTCCACACCTTCATGAGCAAAGGGTGAACCCCTGAAATTGACAGGGTTTTTCTTCGCTCTCTGAGACGGATGTTTTCACTCCATAGTTTATCAACACAAAGGCAATTCTTTCTTTCCTTGTGTACCAGGATCGATTGTGAAGTTAAAACTGTATAAAGTTGTTGTATCTCTTTTTTCTGTCGTTTTGACTCCATTTCGGTAGCTAGGCCATAACAGAAGTCGGTTTATTTGTTTTTAGGTTAAATCAAGTACCCCAACCTATCTGCAGTTACTTTAGCGTGAATCTTAAGTTATAAAAATTTATGGAAAAAGGGAGTTATACGTTTGACCCTTTTGTTCCTAGATCCAAATTAACCTAAATAACGGGCAAATTGTAATGTGCTATTTTCCATTATTATCGTAACGTTTGAGCACAGACCAGCATTGAACGTCTATTCCAACGTGAATCTACCATTATTAATTTATTTGTATTACCCTTATAAAGAGAAGGTTGATAGTACAAGTTATTTAAGATTTCCTTCAATCGAATGAAAGGGAACTGGAGGGTTTTGTACAGTCTTGCACTGAGCAATTTGTAACTGTGCACGTTAGTAGATTCTTAAAAGATATAAAACCACTGAGGGCGCTATTAGAAGTCATTCTTACAACATTCGCAATAGAATAATCCAAGATTTGGCTTAGGATAGTTCTTAGGCCAGAAAGTGCGTCAGGAGTGCATTAAACTTATTCGCCAATGAACTGCTTACTATTCGAGATCAGTGTCTTCCAAAAGAACGCGAATGGGGTTTACCTTTCACCAAATTGAGATTTGAGCCACTCTTATTATTTTGTAGTTCAACATTATTTAGTCAGATCGTGTGTGGCACGCGTAGATGGGTCGATTAACTTGGCCACTTACTGCGCTGGCACTTAACTTTGGCCTCCATCTTGTTTTGTCGTCGGAGCAAAGTGGGTGTGGAAGAGCAGTATTCGGTAGATATTACGCAAGTCGGCCTCGCTATAAGCCAATTGATGTTAATGTCCTCCGTGATTCATCCAGTCCGTAAGCCACCGGAGAACGTTATCGCTAGCCGATGTCGAACTCTCCCTTATTTTCGGCATCATCAATTGTACAGAGCTTTATTTCAAAATATGAGGTCTGGGGGTGATTGCGAAGTGCAAAACATCCGCCACGCCAGGAACATTCCCAATAATGTATAATCGAGAACTTGCTCACAGACCTGCAGTCGATTAATAAGCGCAATGACCTCGCAACTGCATATTCTGTGTTGCGATTTTGTCTGTACAAAAGTGCGGGGAGGACGCAAGTATCCAGCAGTCGCGTGACAGTGAGCCACAATGCCGAGTCACTGTAACGCTAGAAATCTACAATGGTGATGAAATCACGGCCATTAGCGACTCGAGTACGAACCAATCAGCAAGCATCGCATCAGTTATGACCCCCAGCGATCAGCATGACGACTGCCAATGATTGCAGTCCTGTGATAGCCTGGCAACCACGCCCTGTAAATAATGCGCACATTGTGCCCCAGTTATCCTTTCCTGCAATTTTCTCTAATGATGGGTTCGAGAGAGGATCTGAAACGTCAGGCCAATGAATTCCGTGTTCCAATGATCGTCTCTTCTTCTTCTTTATCTTCTTCTTCTTCTTTTCTTCTTCTTCTTCTTCTTCTTCTTCTTCTTCTTCTTCTTCTTCTTCTTCTTCTTCCAACCTGCCTCCTAGCACTCGCCCGTTTGCTAAATCAATAATCCTGAACAGAAACTCACCACAAACTAGGATGCTTTTCATTAGGAAAACCGTTAGTTTAAATCTAGTTGTCACTACTAGAATGAGCAAATTATCCATTAAAAAGAGCGACTCCACTCCCAGTTCAATGATGAAAGTTGCCTGATAATTTCAGCGTACAAAATGCTGTCTGGTAAGATGAGTTGCTTGCATTAAGGATCGATAATATCTGAATTCAAGTGAAGGCAGTTCATTTAATTTCATGACACACGCTAAAGGAGCGGATTTAAATGTACGAAAGCGGCTGCGATTGACGTGACAAAGTAGCTTCCGGGAAAACATTGTTCATGCGAATTATGTAGATTTAAATTTTTGGAATGTTATGAGTGAAGCTATATAGTTAAGTTAATGCTGGTAAGAAAAGACCATCGGAAAACTCACCCCGGTTGAAAGAACGGCCTACGCAAAATGAGATATGCATCAGGAAGCAGAGGAGTAGGGCAAAATTTGAAATTCGTGGTTTACACCCACATCGTTCGAGCATTTTGGCCATAAAATTATCTGTCGCAAGTTGATGCAGAAAGTATAGAGAAAGAATAAACATTGATGAATGCTATGAAGGAATAATCGCACTCAGACATTCAGTGTACTTGGACGGTGGGTTCACCGACCTAGTAAGTGTATGGAACTGGCTCTTACCGGTGTGTATTGAGGAGAGACCGCATAACGTTTTCTAATAAGTCAAATTGTGTTTCATATTCCTTTCAATCTAAAATGTTATTTCGCTAGCACCAGATACATCCAAATTCGTGACTATCTTTGGCAGCATTTGTTTTATTCAAATCTACATTTCTTCGAACAGCAGTGCATTTCAACAAACAGTCCGATCAAGAGTTGTGTTTAAATCGCCAATGTCGTCAGGCGTTAATGCTTGAGGTTAAAATACCTTTTTATGATAAAAACGTATTTAGGCTTGCTTTGCAAGTTGATATTAATATTTCAGAAAAAAGTCTTCATCTTAAAATGAAAAATAAACCATCTGCAGGCAGTTAGCAATTAGTAAATACAGATAGATTTGCCAAAATCATGGCATTGTCACTAACTAAAAGCAGAGATACATTGTCCTCCGATCGTGCGCCACTGCATGACACAATTGCGAGGATTCATCTCAGCATAGGTGATAGTTATTTAGCCGGTTTCATTCCAGAGAAGACGCCCTATTGTTCTCGACAAATTCTTTTCGCTGCTTACAACTGAAATTTTCAAGAGATTTCTAAATAACGTTTCTTATAGGATTCGTTTCAATCTCAATCCATTAATCCACCACTGGTCACAAAGGCATCATTAAAAAGGCTTAAACGATGAGCTAGGAGAATAAAAATGGCCAGCTGTTCTTGGGAATAAGGCCATTAATTTTTATTGTTAAGTGGCGTATCAAAGGACCGCATAGGCTCTGCCAACATTTCCGATGTTTCAGAAGGAACTATTCAGCGGATTTTATCTGGTAGTCATGGGTAGAACTCTGAAATAGGCCTTAAATATCGTTTCTTGTTTTGCAAGGGTTAACAAGCTCCTCCTCCCTGCAAAGCCAAAATTTGTACATTTATGCGAGAAATTTTGCCATGTGGTTATAGCTCAACATGTACACAAGCTAGTCATTGAGGTTGATAATACTCCACCTGATAAAGTAAATACACTTTTTTCATTTTTCCTATAAACTCTACCTTTAGTTATGATCCAGGTTTGAAGGAAATTTGCTGGTATTTAACAATTTATGCGAGATCTATATGTTCACATTACCGCAGCTTAGAAAACAGGAAGCTTGAAAAAATTAGCGCATATATTTGCTGCAGTAACCATTGATTATTTTGCGATCCACAAAATATAATAGATTATCAGCTCATGTTTTACTTTGACCCTATAAAGTCACTCCGTAGTTATTAGTAATTTGCTGGGAAGGTCTGAAGCGAATTATCCATTGTGAAAGAATTATTTTAGCAAAAAACCATTGCTAGGCTCAAGAGTTGTTTAAAAAATTGTTTTCCCACAAAAAGCCTTTTGTTTCTTTCGTAGGACACCGTGAAAGGTAGATTCTTTCTAAACTTTATGCCACACGAGAATTCATAGGGCAGGCCTCAATGAACACAAATAAAAATGCTCTAAATTACTGTTGACATGGCGCTTCCTGATTTAGTCGTAGGGTGATGTCCTTTTGGTGTTCGATGACAATTTTTTGGTTGGCTTATATAACTCTGCACAGTTCTTGAAAGTTGTGCGAAAACCTTTAAATCTTATCGGCACTGCTTTCTTGGTTTTTATTCGAGTGTGTGTATGCAAAGTGAAGAAAGCATTAATTTATTGCATAAGTAACCAACATAATGCAAAATAGGTGCCTATTTACATCTTCAGACATTAGAAATAATATCAATGTCTGAGTATAATTATTACACAAGTAGATTACTGATTATCCAAAACGACGAGTGGATGCGAAGCACAAAAGAAATTTTCACTTTTACGATTAGCTAACACGCAGCGCTTTTTCTGGTTTCTGTAGCGGAAAAATAAAAAAGAACTTTTACAATCGTTCGTAGGATTGTGAAAGTAGAGAGTACAAAAATACCACCTAGAGCTCATCTAGGCCTAATATTATTATAGCCTCAAATTAATAGTTTCTGACGCTAACTGAAGCCGTAAAGTTCCCGTCGGTCTAAAAATTTCCCTCTTTTTATGTGAATAAAATGGAAGCATAAAGGTTTATCAGCGAAATGATAGAAAAATTCCAACTCAGAACCTTGCAGAATAAAGCGAACATGGAGGTCTCCATACCATACTGATTTTGATATTTACTCAAGCTGATAAACAAATAATTGCATTTATAAAAGTTTGCTGTATACATGCTTAACAAACATATTTTCATTCATTAAGATTAGTGTCACATAAAAAATAACTGGAAATGAATTTCACCTAGGATATTTGAGCCTCCTGACAAAAAAATTAGCAAACATACCGCCCACGGAAATCTTGTGCTCCGGTCTTACAGGGATGCCTTTTTATAGGCTACCAATCATTGCGCAGTTGCAGCTCACCAATGGCGCATGTGACAATGCCTCATACTGTTAACTCGAATGGCCATTTAAAAGACGTAAACTCCTGCTCCTAAAAACGTTCTATATTTCTGTAGATGCACAGTCATGAGAAAAAATGCTAATTTTAATTTGCTATTAATATGAGGATTTGGGGTTGAAAAACGAGCTTTATTGACACAAGCCAGTGAATGCACACTTTTGGTGGGCATTTAAACTGTGAGTTTCACCTTTTCATAAAGTACTTAAATGTAGATAATATTAAACACCTATACTCTTAAAAATGTTAAGCATACTAGGAAATGGTATATTTCACTTGATGTTTTAAAAGAATTAACGAAAACAGTTTTTTGCCGCCTAGTCTAATTCCAATAAGTGGGCATGCATTGTAATAGCAAAACTTACCTTATAATTCAGACCAAAGGGATCTGCAAACTATGCAACAAGCTGTCCATTTAATTTTTTTAAAATATATGTGACCTGTCAACTTGATTTATTGGAAATAAATTAGTAAACTGACAGTGGTCTGCTGTGACAACCTACGTTGAATTTTATCAAGAAAAACGTGAGCAAGAAAATAAATATTCAAAAGGACTATTTTCCTGCACAAAAATTGAGATGGTGAATTTACTTTTCTGCTGGTCTAACGTCCCAAATTTTAGAAAAAAACATGGTATAAGCCAGGTAATATCCGCAAAACCATTATAACTGTGGAATGTGAAATCATGATCCACTCACCTTGTGTCCTTGCTTTATATATATACATATTTTTTTAAGTAGAACCGACAAAGACAAGGAAGACCGGGAATGGCCATTTCTGGCTTATTAGCCATCATCAGCCAGTCATACCCAATCCCAAGTGTGGCACACCTGGGATTTAAAAATTATATGCTTCACGTCGCATAGCGACCGCCTGCGAGGGCTCTAGTCTGAGCTTTAGGGCACAACGGAACATACATGTTCCTTAATCAGATCGGTGAGCCCCACACTATCATCATATTCCCGATCACAACCGACAAAAACAACGAGCCCGTGGCTTAATGGTAAAGCGTTCGACTCAAAAACCAAAGGTCGCGGGTTCGAATCCCAGGTGTACCACACTTGGGATTGGGTATGACTGGCTGATGACGGCTTATAAGCCAGAAATGGCCATTCCGGTCTCCCTTGTCTTTGTCAGTTCCATTCCATCATATGCTTCACGTCGCTATGCGACCGCCTGCGAGGGCTCTAGTTTGAGCACATAAAAGCAAAGACGCGAACCAAACGATTAAAATCGCCAAATGTAAGCACACGACCGTGCCAAACCAAAAGGCCATGACTACAAACCCTACCGAAGACAGTGGATTAGGGTAGCTTTGGGATTTTGGTTACCTTTAGGACTATTTACGGTTGGCACGTATGAAAGCTTGTAAAACAATCTACATCCTTACCAAAAAACTAGCTTGCTTGAAGGATAATGGTGGGCAAATAAAGTTCTTTTCATTTCCAACGCGCTACCGACCTTTTCTATCCTTTAAATTACCCTATCCCCATTACCAACGTTCCCATATTACACGCCCATTTATCAATTGGATTAATTTCTAGGGTTTTACATTTGTTCATTGCCGGTCAGTAGGGTTGCACCACTGTTCATTCCCTTAAAGAAGTCCAAGCTGGCAAATAAACTCGTTAGCGGCATTTTATTTGTTAAAAAGCAGACACGAGAAGTCAATCGCTAGCCCAATCTTGCTCCACCTGGCTGATATTGGCCACTAAGTAGACATAACTCAAGCACTTCCAGTAATCTACAAGGATGGTGGAGAGACATTCCAAATATCTTTGCCAGAAGAAACCAGGGGCCGTGGACATATGAGTAAGTGATTCAAAATAACGCACGCAGAAAGCCCTCATTGTAGCTTTAAAACTTCAGCCAAAAAACACAAATGTATCTCAAGGACACATTTTCCCTGTTTTCCGGCCTTCGGACTTAATTATAGTTTCGCACAACGGAGTGGAAAACCCAGAGGACGATCAAATGCATTCTTTTTTCACCTTTCGCCTCTCAGCCGGTGCGTATATTAATTTGCCGACCACATGATGAATAATTGAAACAATACTCCTTTTATACTTCGAATTCGTCGAATCGAAGGGTTTGGATATTTGCATTCGTTCATGAACGCGCACCGATCGTAAACGGAACTCACTCGTTCCGCTCTGCCTTAAGGCTCACTTGCGAGCCCCACCAGCAGCCCGCAATGCGACTAGCTGTAGAAAAGGCAGATGAATATTGCCGACTAAGACAAGGGAGACTGGAATGGGCATTTCGGCTTATTAGCCGTCGTCAGCCACTCATACCCAACCCAAGTTGGTACCCCACCCCAGGATCGAACCCACGACCTGTTGATCAGACGTCCACCGTTCTAACCATAGGACAAGGAGTTCGATGTCTTGTCGGTTTAGATAAGGATTATTGAGTTGCATTCGTTTGGATATTTTCAAGCAACGTTTTGAGTTCACTGTGGTTTTTACACTATAGTTGGTGACGAACGTTCTACCTAACAGGCGATGGAAGAGGTTCACACAATATCAACCTACTTCATGTGCCTACCCTTTCTTTCTTGAAGGTTGTTGTGATCGTAAGGGTACTCCAAATGCACCTTGTCGGATGTAAATTGAAAGCAGGTGGAATAAGGTGAAATAAAGTGGACGTTTCTGTCGTATTAGACACAATCAGTCAGCCAGGCGTTGCATTTCTTATCATCAGGTTGCGATTTCGCGTCTCATTAGTTTCAAAACTGGATGTTTGGTATGGCTGGTTGATGAAGACTTATAAACCCGAAATGACCATTCTAGGCTCCCTCATCTTTGCCAGAAATCTGATTCTGCCTATTTACTACCGAATTTGCGGCAGCTGAAGGGATCCAAGTATGAACCCTCAGTTAAAACGAGGCAAACAGGTTCCGTAGCGCAATCGCTGAGCCTCCCTCTAAGATTTTTATAATACCCAATCGAACTCGAGAGGATAATGAGCTCATTGGATACTACACTAGAATTTTAACCAAAACTACGCGAGTTCATGTCTCATTGGTTTCAAAACTTGGTGTTTACTTCGGCTGATTACGGCCAAGAAGCCAGAAACGAACATTACAGACTCTCGTGCCTTTTAAGGTAATGTCAATCTGCGTATACAACTAGGCGCTGCGACGCTGCTGGTAGGGCTCAAGAGTAAACCCAAAGGTACTAGGAGATGCGTATATCTCGTGACGTGATCGGTAAGCGCCCCTCTACCATTGTAAAATGAAGAATATCCGCGAAACTGCAATGATTATACATTCAATTAGTTTTAACTCTAGATTTTTGCTGGGGTCACCATAAATGCGAAATTATTATCGCCAACACTAAAAAACAGGTTTTTTCTCTGATAGCCACAAACCTTTAGAAAGATTGACTGCGTGGCATGGAATTTATCTCGACGGATGCGGATATAAACAAATGAATGGTTCTCCAGAACAAAATGTTATCGCTCAAAATCCAAAGTGAGCCGAGGATGCTTCCTTCAGATGTTGTCAAGCTGACTCTCCTCGAAGCGGTTGAGTTCGAGCATGTGAATGCCGAACCCATGTGTTTTCTGATTTGCTGATTTGTATCCTGTCCGAAGGGACACGCGTTTGCACACACACTATGGCTGCATCGCTGAGTATTTCGGTCAAGGAATTGAACATTACAATCTGTCACTTGGAGGACCATATCAGTATCAACCATTCCGAGGACAGATCCCAGGAGCGTGCCTGTAATCGTGGATGCCGCGGAGGTAAGTGAACAAACAAGCCGCAGCCTCAACGAACGCAAAGTCGGCACTTTAAGTAAAAGAAACTTGCCAAATTACAAGTCATCAATATCAAGGACAATCTAATTGAGCAGGAGAGATTGCAGTTATCAAAAGAAAAGAATATGACGATCGTGATCATCAGTTACCACCTGCACAGTGCACGCTTATGAACCCGTAAAGGTGTAAATTAGAGTCCTGAAGAACGAAAATTCTCAATTTATTCCTTATCCTTCCTCTCAATAGCGTACAGTGGAGGTTTAGGCCATGGTGGGATTGACGACAAATTGCAAAGTCTGATTGGTAACCATGTTTTTTTTTCAGTCATTCATCGCCAGGCCGGTACAATAACATTGGGATTAAAACTCGTGGGGTATATAGAGTTCTTGGAAAGTAAAGGGGACTTTTCAGTCACATGCTTCGTTTCCACGCCGCCTGCAGGACGGAGTCGGCGTGTTGAGGACGTTTGAGCTGGAAGCGGGGGTTGGAAGGGGGTCAGAGTACGCTGTGAGCGATGTCTGTGCGTCAAACGCGCGGAGTGCGAGTAAATGTTATCAGGGGGTTGGAGTGGCGCACGATCGCCACCCTGGATTCGTCCAGGGAAGACAGACTGCCAGTGTCACAAATTCTTCTGACAACAGAGCGCGTTGTTCGCTAACCGAATCGCAACTGCCTGAGGCGTTGCTAGCACCCGTTTGCATAGGCCTTTAATGTATTGGGGGGATGCCTGGTAGATAATCAGAAAGGCTCCTTTGGCGACCACTTGGTGGTTCGTATCGATTAGGTGTGCAAGAATTGAACTTGAAGTCGATCGACTTTCCTCTTTACCTAGCCAGGCAGGTATGTGATCGCGTATCCCCTTCCCCAGCACTCTGTTATGAAAAGCATTTGACACAAACAGTCTGTCTTCCCTGGCTGACTCAAGGTGGTAATAGCACGCCGCTCCAACCCCCCCCCCCGATAACAGTCACCCATACTCCGCGTGTTTGACGTGACAGTTCGATCGTTGATTTCGACGATGTCCACCGTATGCTCCACACCAGGTGGTGCAGGGACGGTGACTTGCGTGTGAATTAGTTTAAAGGGATAGTTGCCTTGCGCTGCAGCTAACGCACTCTCCTCCTCCCCCACCTGAGCCCGGTGTTAAGACAGAGTCAAGAAGACTGGATGCGGGAGAGGACGCAGGTGGCTGGCGCGGCCGGAGCCACCCATGGGTGAACCACAACACCTGACTCGGATCCCATGGTGTGGGAGTGCCAAAAAGGCCACATTAAGAAGGAGCTAGTGCAGCCTGCTTCTCAGTCCGTCAGTGAGCCACTCCACACAAAACACACATTAGGCTGACCACGCTTTCCGAGTTATCCCGTCAGTTGGCAACCTTCCAAGCCACGGCTTTTAGCGCACCGTGATAGTTTAAAGCGCGTCAGATTGTTTATAGTGAGAAACATGCGCTGAGCTGTCGACCTCACTCTCTCTCCAACCCCCACCATCAGACACTGTCCAAGCCGGTCAGTTGCCTGATGTGGGAATGGGCGCATTGGCTGACGGATCGGCGTACCCGTCTTCGCGCGCCACAGCACGGTCTGGCCCCCATAACGCACACACCAGGATTTGCTTACTCAAGGGATATGAAGCAGCCATCGCCGTCTGACTCCCAGTCCACTCGTCAGCCACTCGACACACACAACACATACACTGGGCCGACAGCGTGGTCTGGTCGGGGCGGTGGCTCAATGGTAGTGGGTTATACTCAGTGACCAAAGGTCGCGGGTTCGAATCTTCGGTGATCCACACCTGTTATTGGGTATGACTGGCTAATAAGCCAGAAATCGCCATTCCGGTCTCCCTTGTGTTTGATGTACAGACCTCGCTCACGACAGTTCGACCGTCGTAGTTCGACGATGTCCACCGTATGCTCCATGGGAAAGTGGAGCAGGGACGGTGACTAGCGCGTGATTTAGTTTAAAGTGATAGTAGACTTGCGCTGCATCTACCGCACTCTCTCCTCCTCCCCCACCTGAGCCCGGTGTCAAGACAGAGTCAAGAAGACCGGAGGCGAGAGAGGACGCAGGTGGCTGGCACGGCTGGGCCCCCTAAGTCCTAGCCGCCCTTAGGCGTGCCACCACACCTCCCATGTTCGGCATTTGTTATGGGGCGCAACCCGAATAACGCCTGCCGTGCCCTAATTTGGCCCCCGTGTTGGTCCAACGCATCAACCACGTGGCCCGTTTAGGGGGCACTAAACGCTCACACCCACTCCCAGTTCACGCAATCCTTAACGCACCGACTCCGTCCTGCAGGCGGCGTGCAAAATACGCGTGTAGTGACGATATTAACTTTACGCGCAGTTATGCCTTTAGCAAATTATTTCACGTCAACTGATAAAGCAGGCAGATCTTTTTTATCGTACTTTGCGAATGAAGAGCAGGCAGTTCGCCTCACTGAATATGAAAAGGCTGTCAGGTGAAACTAATTGTTCTTACTAGTTTTTATATCTTCGGTGAAAAGCTGTTGTGTTTTCGATTAAGAATCAGGTGAAGTTAGCTGCAGAATAGCACCCTAATATACAGGAGCATTTCTTGAGGTTTCATGCTCAATTCTGAAAGATTTGGATACACCTCCATCTTCCAAGCACTGTGCCAAGGCGGCAAAGCTCCATCTGTCTATCATTATGAAAACAAACCACACCCCGAACCCAAAGAAAATTGAGCGTATTTAAATTTTGTTTCCAGTTCGAAATCGCAACATGAAACTCCACACTTTTTCTCTCTAGTCAATTTGAGTTAATCGATTGTAACCGCACGAAAATAAATCAAACTCTTATGATCTAGCTTCCATTTCCTTTGCCCCCAACGCGCAAAACATGACTCATTTCTCAGACCTACGACAGTTGTAAACACTCAGGAAAGGTATCAGTAAATTTCTGGTTTTCTGAAGAAACGTTGATTTCCTTGACAGTATATTCGAATTCATATCTACGAAGAGTTACAGGACCGTGTGCTTTGTTTTCTATCAGCTGTTTCAGGTGTACTACTCTTCGACTTAAACCACCTCTTTTCAGTTGGCATGACTATGATCACCCTAGTAGGCAAGGCAATTTGTGATATTGATAAACATCTTTTAGAGCAATTGCATGAAAACGAACTGGAGGCGAAGAGTTAAGCATTCCTTGACGGCCACTCAATCTTCGACGCATGAGAATCTTCAGCCAATCAAAAGACTGAACTTTGCGCCGATTGAAGGAAGCTTAACATTCGTTCAATCATACAATCAATAAATATTTTGATCTGTCAACCGCCTATCCGGAGCTGCGAGAACAAATCAAGGGTATCACTTAATGTTATTTGTGGCGGTTTTAAACATACGTTGAGCTGCATAGCTTCCTTATGTTTTGACTATGGTCTCGTTCGGGAGTTTGAGGCCTCAAATGAGCAAACATCTGGTCCGGGTAAGCATCTTCTCCTCATCTTCTTTCAGTGAACTGCCTCGACCTCACATATTCGCTTATTTTATAAAAAGTAGTATATAAATGTTACAATTTCAGTTGATTGTGCTTTCTCAATTTGCTGTTTGCTCGAGTGTGTTTGGTTCCTAATGATCTTACAAGAACGCCATCCCTTTTTGAGAGTTTTTTTTCTTAAACAAGTAATGATGTGTTTAAGACGATAATCGCGAACGGACTGGCTTATTTTTGCCACAAATATTAGCCATTTGTTTTAAAAAAATCAAAAGGCAATATAATTTTCTAATGCATTTCCGCAGATATGCAGATTTCTGTGCGTCTTTCACAGTGTGGCTCCGCAATTTAGCACATGTTTAAATAGGCATTGACGGAGCTTCAACATTCTTCTGTGTTTCATGCCTAAAGAACGCTTCTGTTTTGTCTGTAGAGGAGAGCACTGTTAGGTGCGCAGGTTTTAGCGATCCGGGCAGTTTGCCAACTTGCGCTCCATAAGTAGACAACACCTTATTCATTGTTTGCAGTTTTAAGAGGACGTGAGCAAAACTGGCAGGCCCTCATGCCGTGGAAAACATTTCAAAACTTTAGTTTTTTCCTTAAGTGTCGGTTATATGAGGAGGTGGGTACGCAGGTTAGCATTATCATTGTGTTTTGTTTTGCCGGGCTGAGTTCCTGAGGGTCGTTCATCCAACTTAGCAACAATTTTGAAAAAGTAATGTGTTCCGTCAGTGTTTATTTACAAACCGTTAAAACGTAGAACGGTAATGAACAGATGCCCTCTAGTGGTCTCAAGTTGCCCTGCATGCATTGGAAACTGGGCACGAATTTGTTTGGGACAAAATTCGCATTGTTGCAGTCTGCCCATCCAAGAAAGGTCGAGAATTTTAGGAGGCCAAACACAAATGAATTCTGCGTTAATCGACATATCGATCTGAACGTCGGGTATACAAATATCAGGGAAAAAGACGGAAAAGGCGACAGCCAAGCCGAACTAAATGACAGCGTGCAGCGATGACGTATTGGCAAGAATGACTAAGTCATCTTGAAGTTGTCATGCAAAGTGACACGAAAGAACACTAGTTACCAGAAAAAAATGGAAACTGGTCAGAAATGCAATTAAACGTGTCGCTGAAAAAGAAATTTTATGAAAAAGCGTTTGGAAAAGTATTCATTTTTTTCAGTGACGAATGAACAATAAAAATTCACAGGTTGAACAAAGAAGTATGCTAAGTAACAACTTTACCGGATGGAATTCACCACGCTCGACAAAGTATCGCGGCAACCACCAAAGGAGTCGAGAAACGCGACATTTGGAAAATCCGTTAATGTGATTCACGTGGAGCTTGGACCAATCAATCCACTGTACACTGAACATTCATTTCTCCTATAATATCCTGAAAGCATTTGAGAAACATTTTTATAAATGACTCAATTATAGTGGAAAAGCACCTTCATGTGCGGTCGTCATAGACATGAACCACTACTCATATGCGTCAAACAAACATCTTTCAACAGTTTCCTTCGTCCCCTCGACTTCTCAGCCTTGCAAGCACCACCAGCAGCCGTAAGGCAGCTAACGATATAGGCAGAATAACATGACCGACAAAGACATAGGGGGACTGGAATGGCCATTTCTGGCTTCTTAGCCGTCATCAGCCAGCCATACCCAACCCCAGGCACTGCCGTTCCCGAGGCTCGAACTCGCGAACTTATTGGGCAGAAGTCTAACGCTCTACCCAATGCGCCACGAGCTCGTTGTCTTTCCGGTTTCCATATATATACATAATATTACATATATATATATATATATATATATATATATATATATATATATATATATATATATATATATATATATATATAAATGGAATGGAACCGATAAAGGGATTGATTTGAAGCATTTATAAGCCGTCATCAGCCAGTCATATTGTTCTGCGGCATACTGGAATTCGAACCGCGATCTTTTTGGTATTTGAGGTTCAACGTTTACCATTGAGCAACGGGCTCGTTGCTTTGTCGGCTGTGATCGGGGAATATGATGATAGTGTGGGGCTCACCGATGTGCCATGAAACATGCATGTTCCGTTGTGGCATGAGCCATTGATGGCTAATAAGCCAGAAATGGCCATTCCGTTCTCCCTTTGTCTTTGTCGGTTCCATTCCATCATATGCTACACGTCGCTATGCGATCAGCACTCGCGAGGGCTCCTCGCTTATCTAGGCACAACGGAACATGCATGTTCTTAAGCAGATCGGTGAGCCCCACACTATCATCATATTCCCGATCACAACCGACAAAACAACGAGCCCGTGGCTAGAAATGGTAGAGCGTTGACTCAAATACCAAAGGTCTGGTCTGAATCCCAGGTATGCCACCCTTTGGGATTGGGTATGACTGGCTGATAACGGCTAATAAGCCAGAAATGGCCATTCCGTTCTCCCTTGTCTTTGTCGGTTCCATTCCATCATATGCTACACGTCGTTATGCGATCAGCCTGCGAGTGGCTCAAGTCTGAGCTCCAGGGCACAACGAACATGCATGTTCCTTAAGCAGATCGGTGAGCCCCACACTATCATCATATTCCCGATCACAACCGACAAAACAACGAGGCCGTGGCTCAATGGTAGGTTTCATTCAAATAACAAAGGTCTGGTTCGAATCCCAGGTGTGCCACCCTTGGATTGGGTATGACTGGTTGATAACGGCTAATAAGCCAGAAACGGCCATTCCGGTCTCCCTTTGTCTCTTGTCGGGTTCCATTCCATCGCGCGCTACACGTCGCTATGCGATCACCTTCGCGAGGGCTCAAGTCTGAGCTCCAGGGCACAACGGAAACATGCATGTTCCTTAAGCAGATCGGTGAGCCCCACACTATCATCATATTCCCGAGCACAACCGACAAAACAACGAGCCCGTGGCTCAATGGTAGAGCGTTCTACTCAAATACTAAATGTCGCGGGTTCGAATCCCAGGTGTGCCACACTTGGGATTGGGTATGACTGGCTGATGACTGCTAATAAGACAGAAATGGCCATTCCAGTCTCCCTTGTCTTTGTCGGTTCCATTCCATCATATGCTACACGTCGCTATGTGACCGCCTGCGAGGGCTCTAGTCTGAGCTCCAGGGCACAACGGAACATGCATGTTCCTTAAGCAGATCGGTGAGCCCCACACTAACATATATATATATATATTTTGGCAAAGACGTTATACAGTACTTCCGACATAGATACTAGCTGAAAGCCCAGACACGTGTTTCGCCGATGTTTATGCTGCTGAGTGACACAGCAACGAAGGGTTCGGCTCCTCAGTGGGTCCCCCAGCGTTCTCTATGCGGTTTCTGGTATATGGACTCCAGAGAATAATCGGGAAAATAATTTCTGAAATTATTAAGCGCAGGACATGGATTCAGGTGATTCGGACATGACTTTTTAGGTTCAAACACGAAATTCAAATGAACGTTTGGGTCGAAGACAACCAACCACTGTGGAAAAACCACGTAATGCCCCTTCTAAAAACAAGTAGTACTACAAGTAGTATGAATCTAATTTGGCAAAAACCTTAACCGTACTTCCGACATGGAAACTAGCTAAGTATCAAGCTAAGTACTAGCTAGTGTCTATGTCGGAAGTACGGTATAAGGTCTTTGCCATATAAGATTCATACTACTTGTAGTACTACTTGTTTTTAGAAGAGGCATTACGTGGTTATTCCACAGTGGTTGGTTGTCTTCGACCCAAATGTTCATTTGAATTTCGGGTTTGAACCTAAAAAGTCATGTCCGAATCACCTGAATCCATGTCCTGCGCTTAATAATTTCAGAAATTATTTTCCCGATTATTCTCTGGAGTCCATATACCAGAAACCGCATAGAGAACGCTGGGGGACCCACTGAGGAGCCGAACCTCTCGTTGCTGCGTCATGCAGCAGCAGAAACATCGGCGAAAAACGTGTCTGGGCTTTTAGCTAGTATCTATGTCGGAAGTACGTTATAACGTCTTTGCCATATATAATATATATAATTCGTGTTACTCTAGGAGGTTTAATTGGGTGGGGAGTGTGGTTTATTTTAATAAAAAGCCGGCTTATGAAACTTTTTATTAAAAAACGATAGTTTTTGGTTTAAACAAGAAGACAGCGATCGTCGCACGCACGTCTTATATATAAATGTATCGACTGGTTAAGTTGCGGATGCATTGCAGGGATTGGTACTGTTGTTGGAGAATGCACGTGTAACACGGCGGAGTTAGAAGGTGACAAGAAGGCCGGGCAGTACCCGTGAAGCGACAGTTCGACCGTCGATAACGACGAGGTCCACCGTATGCTACACACCAAATGGTGCAGGGCCGGTGACTTGGGCGTGACTTAGTTTTAATTGATAGTAGCCTTGCGCTGCAGCTACCGCACTAACTCTTCCTCCCCAACCTGAGCCCGGTGTCAAGACAGAGTCAAGAAGACCGGAGATGGGAGAGGGCGCAGGTGGGTGGCGCGGCTGGTGCCACCCCTTGGTGAACCACCACACCTGGCTCTGAGTAGGAGTGCCATAAAGGCCACATTGAAAAGGAGCCATTGCAGCCTGACTTAAAGTCCGCCAGTCAGCATCTCCACACAAAACACTCCTTGGACTGACCACGCAGTCCATGTTATCCCGTCAGTTAGCAACCTTCCAAGCCACGGCTTTTAGCGCACCGTGATAGTTTCAAGAGCGTCTGATTGTGTATAAAGAGGAAAATGCGCCGAGATCTTGACCTCAATCTCTCCCCCACCCCCACAATCAGAACACCATCCGAGCCAGTCAGTTGTCTGACGTGGGAGTGGGCGCATTGGCTGTCGGGTCGGCGTACCCGTCTTCGCGCGCCACTGCACGACCTGGAACCCATAACGCACACACCAGGATATACTGAATCAGGGGATATGGAGGAGCCATCGCCGTCTGACTCCCAGTCCACTGGTCAGCCACTCGACACACACAGCACATACACTGGGCCGATGGCGTGGTCTGGTGTAAGCGTCAGATTGGTAGCCTTCCAAGCCACGGTTTCTAGAACACCATGATTTTATCAGGTACATTATGATGATTTTGAGGGTGTTATCTATGTATAAGTGTAGATGGTGTGCGCTGATGTGGCTTAGTCACAAGTGGTTTACCGCAGGTTGTCGTGGAGCCGCATGGGTCCTAATAGGCCCATGCGGTGTGTAAACGTGCGGGAGCTGTGAGGGCAGTGAAGGCAGGCGCGGAGACTGTATGTCGGAGCCCCAGGCACTAGTTAACCAGCCTCCGTGCGATGGATTTGCAGGTGACCGACCAGGCTGATGCGTGAGTTGAAGTTGCGGGCGCATTGTGGGCAGTAGAAATTGGTAGAGGCTGGGGGATGTCATTCATGGCAGTGGGGGTGGCAGTGGCGGTAAGAATGGCAGGAGCGCAGGTTGTGCATGTTGTATCGGTGTTGTCGGCATTGCGGTGTGCTCCGCTGTCATGGATGCGCATGACTTAGCCACCCCACACACACACACGACAGTTCGACCGTTACATCAGCAGGATGGGATATAACCCTTGTTCAAAACTTTTATATGCTTGGCTTGTCTCGTTATCGGCGCGACTGCCTCCAAGTTTCAACCACGCAAAATATTTTAAGATGCTACATTTTTCTTAGCATTCCTTGGAGTTGGAATATTCAAATTAGTATTCCTCTGTCTCAAACTCCTGTCTGAAGTAGAAGCAGAGATCGCAAAACCTCGAATGCTCAATTTTTTACTGCTTTTGGGCATCTGTACAGGAATTAGAACCAAGAACGCAACGCAGCATTTTTACCTCGCATTCTGGTGACTGTTAACTGGGATTGCGGAGCTCAGGATATGCCAAGTACTTGAGTCGTTAAAAGTTCTGGCTAGACGGATGAAACCTATACAATGAGACGTAACTCAGTCAAGCGTGACAGTTTATTCTCTTTAGTGCTGTCCTTTTGCTGGCACTTGATGGACTTCAGCATTCAAAAATCCCAAAAGGGTGATCGGAATACTCAGTAACAAAATTAAAAATGTAAAACAAGCGCATGACACTCACTGATGTGGTTACGATCTCACTCAATCCCATTCTGTCCGTTTAACAGGCTGCCGAATCCCGAAAACTGAACAGTAAAATAACATCAGAAAGTATGGTTTTGATGACGTTTTAAGTGCACCACGCATGCTTACGTGTGCAGTTTATGCCATAAATTTCGCCGAAACATTCTTGGTGCCGTGGGGTGAGGCTTCATCTCATAAAAACTTGTAATTTAGTCCTCAGCTCATTTTTGAGCAGTGACAAACTGGAAGTCTATTGTCAGCAATTCAATATTTGAATGCTTTTACCTGATTAATATTAAAATTTTCAAATGGTGGTCAATGTTACACGAAGACCTTAACGTTCAAAATCCGGTATGTGGAAATTACAGCTATTGAAAAAGAACTTCCTGAAGAAATTATATTTTCTGCAAAGAAATGGATTGTGGGGTAGAATGAAGACGATTATAACCCAAGGGGTTCAACACATCATAACTGACCCAAAGAATGGTTTTGTTCAAGCAGTTAATTCCTTAATGATTCTTTATCGTCTCTTTGGTGATTCGTGTCGAATAGGTGCATGAGCTTAGAACTCAAAATAGATCTATTTTCACCACCACCCTACCAGGCAAGTATATGTTCACTAACCCTCTTTCCACATGCTTCAGTAAAAGACCAATGTAGTTAGCTCCCCAGGAGCGCGTAAATGAATAAATGCACATCGATGTGGCCTGCCACGGTACTCGTTCCTCAATTTATAACCATAATTTGGGAGAGTTTGTTAAAAATACACGTAGGTTCACCGCGGGAAAACGCTTAGAATATCTGTCTCCAGACGTCGTCATTCGTTGGCTGCGTCCTCAAGTAAGGCCGACTTACAAACAAGCCTTTCTTGGCAGTCGTTAAAATCGTGGGTTTCATAGCAAGTTCCCCCCCTCTTATTCGGATATGTACATCTCTTTGGATAAACGCTTTGCTGAGTGTGTTTTACAGGTCCTGGAGATCTGTTCTAACAATTTTGGAAGAACAGATGCTTCGTGTTTTAGTCGCCAGTTCCTGAACTAAATTTCTTTTTAGATTTTGAGTAAAAAAACCTTGAAAATGGTTCCGTAAGCTGTGCCGTGAAGGTTTCTTCTGCTATGTTAATGTAGCAGTTTGAATGCCGAAAAATGTGACATAGCAAGTTTATTGTTTCCTTTACGGGTATATTTGTCAAAATCGATGATACCTTGCAGCTTTATTTAATTGCCGCATAATTAAAGCGCTAACTTGGCGTAAACTAGCCCAAATTAAGCCTTATGGTTCCCACTGAAAGTTACTATAAATATTTGGACCGAAGTCCTTCAGTTGCGACTGGATAGCCACCTAATATAAATGAAACTGTCTACAGGCGATCAGTAGTATGTTAAGGGGTTACATGATAAACTTCACTGGACAGGTGAGTTATTTACTAATGATGATACATTCACCAACAGCATCCTGTAGCCGCCACTCCTGGTAGCGTTGATAATGTCACTGGCGTCTTTTTACGACTCAAAATGTGCGGATAACTTTGAAGCGAGTATAGTTTTTGCGTTATAGTTAGTGTTTGATAGCGGATTCTCTATCTGCCATGCATTCAAAAACTTGAAACCAAGAAAAAGTGCCTCTATGTGAGGTTGGCCAACATGCACTGACGAATAATTATAGATATATCTATTGGATTAGTTAAAAGGGAGGTTTGAACTTTCACTGTCTTAAATCGGCAGTCTTGAGCTTTCCAAAAGGATTGAGGGCCACTGTTTTCTGATATAACTTTAGTTGACGTTTTTCAATTTCACTTTTACTTTCCTCAAAATGACTTTCTGCATGTCTCTATTGCGAAAATGAGGTGGTGGTGAAATATTTCCTTCACAAAGTACTCCATGCATTTCTTGGATATTCCATACCATCCATATATTTTTATTTCTCTTCAGTTATATCACGGAGAGATGTGAGACCATCAGCATTCAACAGATTCGTTTTTCAATCATATCATTTCGTTGCGCATGGTTCACTAGTTGACGTTTTCGCAATGTTGTATAATTTCCCGGACAAAACCCTTACAGTACTCGAGTGCAATTCAGAGTGCGTCTGAGGGACATTCTGTTCGTCACACTGTTCCTACAGGTCCTAAATTTTAAGCTATCCTTAAAAAATTCTCTGGAAACCATGTAGCGCGAAATTGGCCACTACCACCAATAAAAATAAAACCAAATTCTTGGAGCAGGCTTTCGCACAAATGCTCAGCAATTCTGTTTGGAGGGCTCTATGCGAACTCAGCATCCACAAAGTCTAGATTCAGAGTATGCTTTGAAGAGCAGGCTAACTCTATACGTACTGACTTCAGGTTCTTTAAACGGTACGTGTAGTACTCCTTCTTCGTTGCTTTAAATACGCTCGGCCCTAGGAAACTTACACATTAGGCATGAGTCTATCACCCATCTTCCGCAATGAATTCAGTAACATGACCACCGTCGCAGAGGAAAATTACCTGGAAATGATCCAGGAATTGGCTTTTGCAAAACTTCAGACAAAAAGTTTCCTCTTTAATGTCTGTTCTTCAGCAAGGCGTAGGCTCCCTCCCCTCTACCATTTTCGTAACGATTTCCCGAAAAATGACTCAGTGAAGGGATCCCATAGAATGGAATCCATGCCTCACTGACCTCGCACCTTGTAACTTACTCTCTAAGCTAACATCAGAAACAAAATGTTTGCCATAAAACTTGCGTAAAGAATCCGCACGGCCTGTAGCTTGGTTGGTAAATAGAGTTGCATAGGCGCTAATGAAACTGCTATTTTTAATATGGGTGAGGGTTGTCGAAAATAGGGCGCTAATGTGGAGGTATGCGACCAGTCTTTGAGGCGTTTGAAACGAAATGGCATGTTAATTGGGCAAAACTGCTTTGACTCCTCTGTTAATGATAAAAATATGAGTAAGATTAGGTTTTCGTGTACTCTTTCGGAACCTTTTAAGTATATTTTGACTTTCGAGGTACTCTGTTTGGCGCATACACAAGCCATTTTAACTTCACCAGTGTCGAACCTGTATAAGAAGACGCGCCAAAAAGACTGCTTCCTGCTCACTCCTCGTCCTCAGTGAGACCCTCCCTTTTTCCATTGGCCCGAAGGTGGCTTAGCATTTCGCTTATTTTTTGCTATTTGCGGTTCCGATATTACGGGACCACCTTGTAATTTGCATTCAGCGGTAGTCCACTAGAGTGAGCAAATGGGTTGGTGTGATACTACCTGCTGAGACCTCACGTCGAAAGGCAAAGAACAGATTGAGAAGTCAGGTGGCCTTTTTGTACGCGATTGACAATGTGTCTGCACCTTGTTCCTGCTGTCGAATGGGCTACATGCTTTTAAGATAGTGCACACTATATGCGAGTAATAAGACTTGTAGTGGTGTCATTAGTATTTTGGCAAATCCCTGCAATTTACATGTTGCATGTACTCTTTCTCCGGCTAAATACAATCATTAGGAATGTGACTCCTATGTGCGAATATAAAAGCTAAAAATTCACCTAACACTCTTTACAGAATTTTTAATGAAAATTGATCTTCTTCTGCGTCTTTGAAACCCACGCACAATTGCTTTTAAACATTCTCTGAGGACGTCTGGCTAACAGTCTACATGTTTTTAACATGGGACCAATTTTAAATGATTTATAATGGATTCGATGAAGGTCTTTATGTCATTGGACAACCCACGTATTTTGTATTTGCCTTTTTGTGTAAACTGGCGCATGATAAATAACACATATCCTACGCCTATGGTCCGAGAGTAGGACTGCCAAAGGTTTTTGGGAAAACACCATCAACTTCCTAAAGAAAATCTACCACTGACTATGCAAGTAGTTCACATATTCAGAATTCTAATTATGGTCTGCGTAACCTGGTAAAACTGTTAGTGCCCATTAATAATTCACCTAAACAAAATGTTCTTTTTTAAATTAGCTGACACTGTAGTATCAAACATTAATGGTGGGATAGTGGGCAAATATTAAAAATAATAAACTAATTGTTGTCCATCAGTTAGCTACGCTATGGTAATTTTACAGCAAGAGCTGAAAGCCTTCTAAAACATATGGCTTTTAAAATAGTTCCACCGTGAGTCGGATCAGTAGTTTCTGGTCAATATACTCACATACAAGTTTTATTTAAAAATTGCTAATTAGATTGCTCTATTACAGAGTGAATACCTCCATGCCTTCTGTAAACGACTTCATGTAAACGAGCAATTCTTTCCAAATTAATCGTTATTTAGGTAAACTAAACACTATTTAAATAGTTTTGGGTAGTCAAGCATATAGCAGAATCAACTGACCTAATTAAAAACGGTAAAAACGGAAATAGAACCCCCCCGTAATACAGGTGCCAATACGCTGGATTCCAGGAAAATTAATGGAAGGGATAATGTCAAGTTTAAGGTTAAGGTTAGCCTTAGGACTACATTTGGGGTCAGGTAAGAATGTTAGAATCGATACTTTTTTTAGAATATTGCGAACGTCACTCCGTATTACTTGGGTAAGGTGTCATGTTAGCATGTATTAAGTTTATAACTCTTAAAAAAAGTGCTTTTCCTTAACCGAAATGTATAAGGATATACAGGAGATAAGGTTGTTTCTCATTTCTTGGTGGTGAAGGAGTAGATTAACCACTTGAAATGTTTATCGTTCGGCACGATCTGTAAAGTGCGTAATTTCAAAGGAAATGAAATAAATTGACACGTGCTCGAAGAACCCATAATAGAATCCACGCGATGAACGGTCTTTTCGGAGACAGACAATTTTATGCTCAAATGTGGACGTGTGTTCGTGATGCAGGAAAAAGACATGCGACTGCATCTTTGGGCGGTCCTGGTGAGATTGGCCACACGCAAATATTCAAAATAGTCGGACATTCTTCCGGGTCAATAACGGCGATTATTTATTTTTGTCCCCTGAATTCACTCTGAGTGACTTCTTTGCCTCCGACAATTCCACCTCCGGCGACGTAATAAGGGTTATTTGCATTAGTGCCTATATTTACTTGCGAATGGTCAGTCGGCATATTAGCATGGAATAATCCTCCCGGAATCATTGAACGAATTGCCGGCTTTCGCAATCAGAAAGGGTTATGAGATCTATCAAAAAGATGATCTGTTGAGATCAGTCTGTTCATGGATGACCTTTTGCACCCAGAACTAAGGCATTCAATTTTATCCGTCACAAGAGCTGATAGTGGGTGGCTGTCACTTGATTCGTAATTGCTACTTTTCTGTGACCTTGGGAAGTTCATCGTGTGGTGTTGTAGCGGCCGAAGACTCCGAGGTTTGCACACACACACACGGGCGAGTAACGCACCTGTAGTCGTTATTAGACGATGCGCGTATTGAACAGGGTCTCTAAGCACCATGCCGATCACTCAAACGCAGCAGTCATTAGAAGGAACGGCAGAACTGTTGGAAATGGATTCTACTATTAAGAAGGATATAAAGGTATGAAAGGGAACAATAGAAAATAAAGAAGGGAGCGTTAAATGAGGCGATATCCCTTTTAGAGTGGAGGAATTACGTAATGTCTGTTGGATAACCGGTGGGGAGTGCAACGCTGTGGGCAACTGCAGGTTCGGGACGAGGGGATGCTGACATTGAACGGAGAGTAGCAATACGATGAGCGGCGACGGTACTCGTGGGGATGGGGGTCAGCGTTCGAGAGTGGAAGGGGGCACCGGCATCTTCACCGCCATTCCATCACTCCATCCTCATCCGGGATCCGAACGAAAAGTGCTACCAGCCCATTCAAACAATTCTGTCGGAACTGTGGTTCGTTACAATGTTCCGTGACTGCGACTTTCTAGTCTTAGCTTTTCAAAAATACGATACAATCAAATGAATTTTCTATAGCACCTCACATATCTCCTGTAATTTTCAAATTTTTCCTTATGACTTTTAAAGCTCCAACTAACTCGATAACTCAGTCCTCTCTGATTATGAA
Source organism: Schistocephalus solidus (assembly GCA_017591395.1). Classification (NCBI taxonomy): domain Eukaryota; kingdom Metazoa; phylum Platyhelminthes; class Cestoda; order Diphyllobothriidea; family Diphyllobothriidae; genus Schistocephalus; species Schistocephalus solidus. Next base: position 71,472 of record WEDG01002467.1, on the reverse strand, counting down.
GGGTCAAACTGCATTGGCTCTTAGTGAATGTGGTTGTGATCTGAGCCATCTTTCCTTTATATGCGAGTTCCAGACACGCTTAGATAGACTGCCCAGCTCTGTTTGTCCTGGCGTCCTATACGGCCCCCGCTCTTGCCGACTCTTTCTTGACACTATGCCTAGGTAGTTGAGGAACAAGTGAGTACGGTTGATGCAGTGCAAGTCTCCTATTATTATAAACTAATTTCCCAGCAAGTCAACCACTCTGCGCCCAAAAGAATACTACTTTGCGTCCGCATAGAGCAGTCACAACACTGGAAAATAGCCCCTCCTTGTGTCTTAGAAAGATGCTAGCACTGGTTAATGTGCATAAATTGGGTGTGTGACTGTGGAAGCTAAATGTAAGCGTACTCGATGGGTACTGAAGTTTGAGAACCTGGAACCACCTCGTGGTAAACATTACCCGTCTTTATGGTTGACCTCTTCCCGTCATTGTGTCATATAATAAAGTGGACGCCAGTTGTATGCAAATGTACTTTAATAAGTTTTCTGTATTGCGTACGCCCAAAGCTACGAACTCGTGCACCTTGATGACTCACATGTAAACTAGCAGTCCGAGAGAACTCATACGTTTTTCACCGTCCTTATTAACTACACACGTTACGGAAAAGCAGTTTTCGCATTCAAACTTTGCTTCTACTCTATTTTATAAACGAAAAGTTTACAATTTTTGGCAGTTATTAGTTTTGCTGAATATGTACGAAATTTTTCCTCCGGATAACCATATTAGACAGCATCTGTCCATTTGCACAGTTTTATCCAACAAAGGGCATTCATCTTAATGAGTAACTTACTTTTTCCGTCTACGTAACTCGGCAGAAGGAAGATGTTAATAAGCGTGCGATTATCAAAAGAACCAGCATTTTTATTATTAAACATTTTACTATGCAATTTTATACTCTACAAAGCCATAATTACGATCAAAAACAATTAATTAATATACCGGTGATTTCCTGTAATCGGCAAATATTCCGTAAGTGCAAAATAACGCAAGCATAATCCTAAATATTTTTGAAGGTTCTAAATGCTGCAAGTACGTAATTTAGAAACGGAATGCGCACCATACTAGAAGATTGAAAAGTACTTTAGCATTTAAAGAAACACTCTATAGAACAATTTAAGCATATATAATGAAAATAACTCCGATAAAAACGTAAAGAATATTAATTCGCCCGCAATAAAATCAACCATTTCAATTTGGCAAAAACATAGGCATGCAAAAGGCTTCAATGTTTCCTTCACGTTCCATTCCAAATATATTAAAGATGTAGCAGTTCACCAGTCAGACCCACAATAAAAGCATATTTAAGATCAAGAAACTTCACGAATGAAGCTGAATTTTTGAGTTTTAGATGTAAGTTTTAGTAAAAAAAGTAGAAGGCCGTTTGATCAATGGAAGAATTGGTTTATTTTTCGGAGCTTTTGAAGTTATGCAATAGTCCACCTGCCCCGCAGGACTTGAAAAGCAACAATTCCAAGGACATGACGTGCTCAGCCATAAAGCAAGTACATTTCAGAAGCTACCAATCGCATTGCTACGGGACTGGGTAGTGCAATTGCACAACAGTACAAACCCTACGAGGCACACCAGGGTCATGAAAATCAAAGATGGGTTCAATGTTAATGTACAGTCTGTTGTAGCGCATTTCATTCAATGATTAAACCAATTCTTATAAGTACACCAGCCAGACTGAACACATGCTCGGGTCGCGCATAAATGAACGCCAGCTAGCTGTGCGGCCGGGCGATGAATTATCTCAAATGACTGCCCACACATGGGTCATGATTTCAACCTCGCGAGTGGCAAGAAAATCACTCCTGCGGGAAGAAGACAAGCCGCGAATTTATTGAAGCCAGGGCCTTGAACAGAACTCAGGTACTCGATGCATCAACCTGATGCCGACAAACAGATCCCTCCGCAGTTAACTGACCTGTGTCTTTCGTTTATCTTACTAAACAGCCCCTATAGTTGCTGCCAGTAATGCTGATGCTGTCATTACTGATGCGGGACGCCTGAGCGATTTCGAAAGATCCGAGTAATTAGCATTTTTCAATAATTGACCAGGCCTCTTCCTTAAATTAGAAGATCGATTACAGACGGTATTCCTACATAAGCGGAAATGCGAGTCCCAGGAAGTAATTAAGCAGAATAATTTCGTGAGAGGCAAGTTTACAGGCGCCCATTTGATTAAAAAGTGCCATTACCTCCCCAACCCATAGTCGGTGTTTAGACTCAGTTTGGCCAAAGCAATCAGCCACTCGATCAAGCGAACGCATTTTCCGATGTCAATGCCGGTGAGCTAGACGGCCAAGCAATTATCACGCCAACCTCCGATGTGGGTGATGAAATTTCAGCACATAACGACCTACATGCCGGTCATTTAACCATTAGCGCATCAGAGGACAGTCATCCACGAGGAAGATGGAGCCGTTAATTGCCAGTGGCATGCAGTAGCCTAGCGACGGCATCCTGTCAACACTGCAACTCCCTGTGTAGGAAGTACCTGTATCTGATACTGTCTCTGAGGATGGGTTCGATTTGGAATCCGAAACGTCAAACGAATAAAGCTCTTGTCCCAGCGATCGCATTTAATTCTTCTCACAAGGCATTCCTTTGATCGGAAAGGTATTTATGAGAAGCTTTCGTTTCACATGGACAGTTTCTCCAGTGCAACGATTTCCTGTTTGCGTGAGTCTACAAATATGGTTAAAATCGCCATATTCATAAAAGCACGTTCCGAAGACTCACTATATGGTTAGAACGTTTCAAGCACCATCTTATTATTCAGAATCTTTCCTTTTAGATAGTACCTTTAAGAGCACTTAAAACCGAAAATTATTGTCCTTTTTTCGAAGAAGCCCTGCAATCCAGCATACACCGCCAGTGTCAGGAAGCACACAGGAATTTAACGAAAGATTCTCTTGATTCACAGCAAAAGTTATGTCAATTCTGCTAATATTTCTGTTCCTTACTGAACGATCGATCACCCAACATATGATTTTATGAAAGCCGATATTTCTATTACGTCCTTACCAGCTAACTCATGCGAAATCGTCCTTGCCATACTTGATTCATTCCCAACAATGCAAAAACGAAGAATTCCATCAAATGCTCAAATGTCTTTTAGAAATTATGATCAACTCATGACTAACTGACTTTCTATGATACTGCATTTGAGACGGATTCTTGGAGTTTTTTAGGAGGTCGATTTTAAAGGTTGTTCTGATTACGCCATTTTATTGATAATCATCGGCCGATAATCAAGTATGTATTTCTAAAAATGCAGTTGATGTATTTGACAATAATGAATGCGCGTTTGAACTGCCACCCTGCCTAAAAGAATGATGATTTATAACTAAAAGTAAGTGTACTTGTAAAAATATTTTTTTGTGGTTTCACCTAACTAAAGATCGCTCACTGTCAAATGCGAGATTGGTACGATGAATTCGACCCGATTCCCAGTTAAGTAGGGATTTTCATGAAATTAAACATACTGAACGAGTAATTTACCCGTTTTGGTAAAAACGCACCGAAAAAAACCGAAGTCGCAACCTACACTAAAATCACTTCAGTCAACTTGTATCCAACGCATAAATAATGCGTGATGGAAAAGCCTGCCCAGTCCCATTGTTTCCTCATCAAAACTGAGATCTCAGAATAATGCAGTCCTCAGGGCTGAATGTCCATTGGTAAAACCTTTCCACCAAATTATGACGAATAACTGCCCTTGGTGATAGGAAACCCGACTGCTTGAGAGCTGCTTAATGCGGAGCGAGGGCCAGGCATGTCGGTTGCATTGCACCCATGTCGATCCCATTGACCTTGACGTGGCCTTGACGTGGCCATGGCCAGTGACCTTGAGGTGGCATTGAAATCTGTGTGAGGCGGTAGCAGGAGTGCGGTGGAAGACTCACAGGTCTTTAGCAATGCAAACCACGTCTAGGTCACAGCAGCCGCTTCCATTCCGTGGTTGTACTCGGCAAATGTGACAACCATTCCATCCCAAAACTCGGGAGAGACAAGGGCATATTTTGGACTTTATGAAGTAAGCTAAGATGACGGGAATAAGTCATGTTTGACAGAAGAGAAGGTGGTTAGAAAAAAAGGCTTTTCGGGAACTTATGGAGACCTCAGATTAAAACTAGGCATCGAAATCCCGGAGTAACATTAAAAATTAGATTTTTTTAAATTGCGGAAACAACAGAATCTTATGCCAGGACGCATTATACAGTTTAACAGCATGACCATTTGCAAAACTAATTTTTCAACCGGAAACTTTAAGTTGTCCGGGGTCCTGTCGGGTGGGTTCTGCTACAAAGACTGCTCCCCGTTCACTCAGAAGATTTCGACGAAACTATTAAATTCTACATGGCAGTCAGTGTAAGACCAGAAACCACATATTACACATTGGGATGAAAGAGCTATTTGAATTAATTGCAATTACCACATGCATTCACGGAATGTGAAATAAACACGTTGAAAGGTTTAAGTCAAACACTATGCTGAACACGCAGCCCGAGTTATCCCGTTTGTTGGCAATCTCCCAAGCCACGGCTGTAAGCGCACCGTGATAGTTTCAAGTGTTTCAGATTGTTTATGGTGTTAAAAATGCCCTAAGTCATCGAGCCCACTCTCTCCCTCACCCCCAAATCAAATAACCATCCGAGCCATTCACTTGTTTGATGTGGGAAAGGGTGCAGTTGTTGATGACCTCGTCTACGCGTACTTCGTACATGACCTGACCCCTCAAACAAAAGCACCAGGATTACACATAACAGGGGGTTGAAAGGCTCACATATCACATGTGCGAGCTAGCCAGAAGTCACGTTAAGAAGAAGCCATCGCAGCCTGACTCTCACACCACAAGTCAGCCATTCCACACAACACACGTTGGACTGACTACGAGGTCTGAGTGTAATTGTTAGTTGGAAACCTTCCAACCCACGGCGCATATCGCCCCATGATATGCTCAAGCTCAGATCACACATGCAACAGAGGATCCACATGGAGAATAAGCCAAGGATCCTATTTGCCTCTCAAGCAGCTATGCAGACTGAGAGCATGTTTTCGTGATGTTGCGTATGATCATGTGAGGTGTAGAGGTTGATGAGGAGAGATCTAGTGTTGTGGTATAGCTGGTGGTGTTCTACCACAAGTTTTCATGGAGACGCACGTGACCTTATAGGCCCATGCGCTGTGTAAATGTGCGTGGGCAATGCGGACAGTTGAGTCGGGAGTGGCGGGTATATGTTGGTGCTCTTGGCACCGGTTTCTGTGCGATGGATTCGCAAGTGACCGATCAGGCCGATGTTTGATGTGCATGTGCGGTAACAATGAGGACAAGATAAGTTGGGAGGTACTGAGTCCGCGGGGGCTCTGCTGCTGGTACTGGTAGTCAAGCTCATGGGAGGAATATGGGTGCGCAAGATGTGCTGGCATCGCGGTGGATGCCGCTTTTGTGGATTCGCATGTGACCGAGCAGACCCATGTGATGAGTGAATGCGCGTGGGCAGAGGGCGGTCTCTGCCTTGTGTTGGTGCTCCAGGCACTACTTTGCCAGTATCCGTGCGATCGTACTGACGACAGGTTAGTACCGAGTCCCCGTCGCTGGTACTATGGGCGGTTGTGGTGCTGGAGGTAGCAGGTAGTTGGAGGTGGTGGGGAGGGTGCAAGCGGTGTTCTTCGCCGTGGTCGGCGCAGACGATGCATGAGGGAGGATGGTTTATGGTGATCGTGGGCGTCGGGCCATCGATGAAGTTGCTATGGCGAAAGACGACGGCCACTACGCAAGACGCGAGCTGTTTGAGTCCTGATTTTCTGGCCTGCAGTGCACCAAAAAACGGAATGACCCCTCACCTCTCCATGCACTCTTAAGTTTCGGGCTGCGGGGAGGTTGTGGGTATGTCCCTGCTTCCAACGGCAGTATCGGTGAGACAAGCATCTCAATAACCAAACGCCGGTTTTTGCGACGCTTTGATTAGAGGTCTCGTAGTATGGTGAGGCGGTAAAGTCATGTCCAAACGCAACATCGGGCATATGTAATGCTTCCAAAGCCTGACCAATCCGGACGGCGAGGAATAGAATTGCTCGAGCAGTACGCAAGATAGGTGCCAGTGGTCATTTGATTAGACAACTTATTAAATTTTTGAGTTATCATGCCTACAGTTTTCCATATCTGATACATACACCACCTGGCTGAGAAAAGGCAAAGTTAAATGTATAAACAGCACTATTCTTGCGCACATGGTATATTCCGGGCACCAAAGGGACCCCAGTGAAGCCGTCCATGTGATTTATAAGGTGTCACCAATCAACCCCAAGTCACTGGATCATGGGCTATCAGCAACGGCAGAAGCCACCACCACCAGGTTGAGAAAGCCGGTCTTGTGTGCACAAAAGAACCTGCTACAAGCTCCGCGCGTAGCATGGCCATTTACGGTTTAACTACATGCTCTCTTCCACCCCCTACCTGACCCCTTGAACGGTTCTACCAAACCCTCACTGCCGCCTGATTAGTTGTCTCTTAGTGCCACCCCCATCCCACGACTCACCTGTATGGTAAGATGAACATTATTGATCGCATGTTTTAGACAGCACTTCGTACCCATATAAATGTACTGGCCCAATGAATGTTGATCGAACGCACGCGTACGCCGGCCAATAGGTCTTCTGAATCGCTGAATTGTTTAACCAATTAACCAGTTAAATGGACCGAACTGCAATGAACTAGTCTGTGCTGGCAGCTTGTCTCTTATCGCCACGCCATTCTTACGATTCACTTGCACGCCAAGACGAACATTATTGATCTTATGTTTTGGCTTGTACCCCGTTCCCACATAAATGTACTGGCGCGATTAGAATTAATCGAAAGCACGCGTTTGTTTGCCAACTGGTCCTCTGAATCCTTTGCTGGGCATTTTCGCAACTACAGACTACAACATATTTAGTTACCAAATTATTATAAGACTGCGTCTTTCGTTTCCTTGGCGCTTCGTTGAGTGCTGCAATATGCCTCGCCTACTGATACGCCTTTTATATTATCGTCAAGACACTTTTTGCCGTTAAATGTGCTACATCCTCACATGACACCTTTTCTACTTTGCACTATCTATTACCTCAGTAAGTCACTCCCCCATTACCACAACTTTCTACGAGATCTTTATTATACTGCCTGCTATTAGTTACCATAGAATTCAGTATGTTGCTGCTGTTTTCGGTCTCTTTTAATATGTCTCCATAAATGAGTTATCAGGCCATTAATGTTCTACCAGTTAGATGGCTACTTTATCAATGTCAAAAGATTTGCCGACCAGACCTGCCACTTGATTAAGTGCCGATATACAATTGAATTTAAGTAAACTAAACAGACTCTCGAAGGTTGGTTACATACTTGGGTTATAACAGTCCATATTGTGAAGAACATAGAAGGTACACAAATAAAAGGCAGCAATGGGGTTAAAAAAACCATCAATTGTTTGCTGCTTATATGTTTCAAGACATCCAGAGCAGGGACAAGCTGCCAGCACCTAATATTTCATTGAAGTTTGGTCCTTTTAACTGTACCTAGGAAGTGAAATTTATTGGTATAACAATTAAATGGTTCAGAAGACCAGTCGGCGGGCTCTCAGCAGGCCAGTACATTTGTGTGGGAACGGATCGTCAGAACCAGCGCCCCGAACCTGAGAGTAAATAATTGTCGGAGTTCAGAAAATCAGTTGGCGAACATACGCGGGCTTTCGATAAATTCTCCGCAAACCAGTACATTTATATAGGAACGGGGTACAAGCCAAAACATACGATCAATAATATTCGTTTTGTCGTGCAAGGGTGTCGTGCGAATGGGGTGGGGTGAGACGATAAGTGACAGATGGTTAGGCGGCAGTGAGGGTTTGGTGGAGCCATTCGAGTGGGGAGGGGTGAGAGAGGAGACGGCGCGAAGTGCATGTTGTAATCGGACATGCTAAGCACGGAGCTCGCAGGAGGTTCTTTTGTGCACACAAGACCGGCATCCTCACCCTATGTCAGTGGCTGCTACTTCTGTTGTCAAAACCGCTGACCCTGTAATTGTAGAATATGCTCAGAGTTAGCTCTAGATAGATAGATAGATAGATAGAGAGAGCCCTCTTTCGCTAAAAGGGAAAAGTCAAATAGGTTTTCAAGGAAGTAAATGATAATTAGTTTATTTCATTTAAGGCCAATTTATAGGCAATGTTAAACATAAATATAAACTGTAGATCGTGTAAGAGGTTAAAAAACTGCTGAATTCTAAACACAGTTACTAGTCATTTTGAGTAATTGGGGTTATTTGGATAAAAATACTGCAGTTCGTTGAATTATGGCAGTTCCGAACGGAGAAGTGCAGCGGGTGTTTTCCGTCTCAACCCTTTTTCAAGGAACTAGGATTCCCTGCGAGACAAGGATGCTCGTTATCGGCTGAATAATTTACTCCCTGGGTCGCTAACTGCAGACTTAACCCCATTTCCTGCAAAGGGATCGTTGACCACGAATTCCACTACCCCCAAAGATAAATTCAGTGGAGCCGGTGCCCAAAATGTTTGGAAGCTGTTGTGAACCCTAAAAACGATTGATAATTCGCTTGAATCAAGATGACTTTTGCAGAACTTTTCGAGTCCTGCGTAGTTTATTCCACATTGCAATGGCGTTTACAGAATGGAACTGACGATACCGAACCGTGTGGGCCAGAATAAGGCATAAAAAGACATCGCGATGATTGCGGTGCCAAGAGTGGTCCAGATGCCTCAGTGTAGAAAAGGGATTACAATTCCACCAGTTTTGAAACCTTCAGAAGTTTCTTTTGCAATCGGCGAAAGCACAAATGATTCAGGTTTTTGAACCCACAGGGTTATCGGTACATCAAAGGACGGTGTTCCGAGGTTAACACTCTTTGGTTCAAAATTCTGGACGATGACAATTTTATTCTGCCATGAGTACTTACGAGCTGTCGGAAGTCATCTCGATGCCACCCGCTCAATGCAGTCATCATCATCCTAGGCAAAACAGTCTCCTGGGCACAAGAAACACCCACAATATTGGGAAGACTCTAAGTTCAGTTGTCATCCCACACATGTGCGGATAGGGAAAAACCAATAACTAGAACTCCTCCTCCAATCGAATTACGCCAAAGCGTTTTCAAGTGTTCCTGCGTTCACTTTCGGAACATGAATTATTGATTTCCATTCTTCTGGTGAGCTGCCTACTAGTTGCCATTCTGTGCAATTTTGTTTGCCCAATAGGCATTTACTCAAACCTGGCGTATGTTCGCCGACTAATCAGCCGAACTTAATAATATAAATTATTTTAACCTTAGGCAAGTCCTTTGGTTAACCTACTGTAGTAACATTAAAAAGGAACTGTTGGCATTATATTAAGGACGCAATACTTTCGCTCATGCCTATGACTCCTCGGTTCAACCCCGTAATACACGCGGTTGCACGCTCATTTCAGGGAAATAAGGATTAATGTTTGGAGTAAATTTGAGGGTAGGGTTAAGTTTAAAGTTTGAGTGACAGTTTAAACACGAGAATCCTTACTTTTCCCGAAATTTCACACTTAAGCACCTGTATTGCGGCAGGTGCTACTTTTCCCAAGTCCTCCCGGGGAGCATTTAAGCAATTCTGACCATATATTATGTTGACATTAACTTTTCCTCTTAAGACAGACTGAATATTTTTCGCCCCCTCCCCACTTACACCATCTACAGTTCGTTAACAATTTTTGTGAGTGACTCCTTGAATGCCCTTGTATACTGTTGAGGACTACTCTAGTCAGTCCCTAAGTTAAGCGTTTGTTTTGGTTACTGATAGCCATTCCGTGTCTGCATAGCTCAAGTAGATTCCCCATCTCATGATAAGTCAACTAAAATTCAAGCATGCGTTTTCTATTAAAGGAAATCGCCTAAGTAGGGTTGTCGTATTGCAGCCTAATCCGAAGATATTTCATTAACAGTAGTATGCCGGCCTTTGAAGGAGTTTCTTTCTGTCTACTTAAATTGAATGTACCTTTCTAATTGCATTTAGATGCCCTTATTGATTCAAATATATTTTACAGAAAAAACAAACAAAAATATTACTTCTTGTACTCTTTTTATAGAAAATTACTTCTCCTTAAATTTCTAACTTGAAGAAAGGGTATCTTTTGGTTTCTAAATTTTTTAAATTGCTCAATAATTTTGAAACTTACCTGCCGTATGCTTGAATGCACGGTTTCCAAACTACATGTCAAACACATTCTATGAAAGCAAAAATCACAAATTACTCTACGGTACTCTACGCGCACTTCTCATAAAATTAATAAATTGATTTGGATCATCTTGTATATATTGAAGCCAGCATTAATAAATTGACAATTACAATTTATTATCGATGAACCTTTCAAGGTCTTTAAAAATCTCATAATCGGAAACTTTTTATAAAACTGTAAGATAAAATTTCCTCCAGATAAAAATTTTGAGAAAACATAATTTACTATCAAACGAGCACAAGAAATAACATTGTTGTGCGTACTTTCTGTAAAATATATCTGAATTAATACGAGCATTTAAATTAGATGATAAAATTACATACTACTTAAGTAGCCATTTTTTACATAGTATACTTTTTGAAGATGGACAAAAAGAAACGACTTCAAAAGGTGGCATCCTACTGTGATTAAACTATCTAGGAATTAGCCTGCACGATAAGCAATACGACAACCATACTTGAGTGTTTTGTTTTAATTGAAGGCTCATTTCAAAATTTCAGTTTACATATCATGAGATCTGGAATCTACTGTAAAGTCTTATGCTACACCTTTGATATAAGTCGGTCCTGCAGAGAATACGCTCACCAGCCGCGCACCTACTGGAACTTACAACTCTCCGAAAACGTATTGGTCCACGATGAGAAGACCAAAGTTGCCTATTTTTAGGGCCTAATGGACACTCTGCATTTTAACAAATAAAAGAAATCCTACACTATACATAGAACTTGCGTTTCAACCTCCGAAAATGCTTTATGTCTTATAATTTCAACCCTTTTCTCATTTAATATTTCGTTTGATGCATTCACAGGATAAGTAATTTTTCTCCTCTAGCAAAGCGCTTGGAGAATTCTTTAAAACCATTGATGGAAGCACACTAACCGGACCCACTGAGGGCGGTGCAAGCAAAGCCAACTGTCCTACGGAAACAGTGCCGAGAGGGGTATTAGCAGTAGGGCAGAACCGGGAACCCGAAAACCTTAAAAACACAACCAACGAATGTTAAGGTTAATGACAGCACAGCTACCGACACTAAATGAGCTAACTGGAACCCCCCAAGGTTGAGGGGGAGTGGAGAGGCTATCACATGGGTGACGAGCGCAGAATCGGCCTCACAGACCGCTGCAAGGAAAAGAAAGCCTGAACCAGCGTCAAATGGAGCTAAATGAGAGTGCAGATGATTGAAGGATGAAAGTCAAAGGCGTGAAAATAACCTCTGGAACACATAATCCTTAGTGCGTCCGGCTATTGTGGTTTTATTCTATTTTTGAAACAAAATTGAACTAGTTTTTGTGCTTTATTTCGCTCAAAGAAAATGGAGTGTCGTGCAGATGAAAATGAACAGTTCCAACATATTTTTTATTCGAGTTTGGTAGAGAATGCATACTAGTGGAGGTCACTCTAGACGGAAGTCAGGCTTCAATGTGAATCGTCACATTGTTTTACTCCATGGAGCTCACCGCCAAAGAATTAATGAATCGGCCACTGAGATGGGTTACGCAAAGTACCAACGGCTTGACATCTGCAGTCGATGGCAAGGGTTCAAAAGCTTGGTTCATGGATTCCGTGCGCTTTGAGTGAGAATCGTTTAAATTCAGCGGGCAAATAGTTCTAATGGCCAAACCTCACCTGATGCGTCGAAAACTTCAATCATTTTTGAATCTGACACTGAAAAGTGATGCTTGTACGTGAATATGAAACGAAAGAAAGAATTGCCAAGGCCAGAAAGGCCAGCAACATCACACACCACACCTGGCCTTCATCTTTATAAGAAAATACCATTTGCCTATTGGAATATGAAGGGAATCACTCATTGAGAATTGTTTTAAAAGAAGCAGGCAATTCATGTGGAGCTTTAAAATCCTAAGATTAATTGTCAAGATGGAGAAGCCTAGCAAAAGCTTCCAAATCGGCCAGATGGTGTCATGCTACAGCTGAACAACGCCAGCCCCACGACGCAAATTTCAACAAAGGTGTCATTGAGAAGTTTTGCTGGAAATTAGTTTTGCGTTCACTGAATTCACTAGATCTTATTTCATAGGATTATCCATTTGACTAGAGTACTTTTCAATAAAATTGCAATCTTCAAAATTGGATCGGTAAATTATTTGTGTCCAAGCATTCTGATTACTTCAAGCACAGGATTGAAAAAAACGGTCTGTTAAAGATTAAATAATTGATTTATTATCTGGTCAAGTGTTGAATACATGGCAACCGCAAGAACTTAAGAGAGAACCCAATATTGGTTACGCAATACATAATCAGAATTTCAAAACTCCAAGGGAAGAAGGTTCACCAATCAGGTAACGGGATGAGCACAACCCCTTGTAATTTTGAGCTGAATATGGCCAGTTTAATATATAAATAAGGGATACTTGATATTCCTTTCAGGTTTTAGAATAATCAACAGCAAGCCGTTCCAAATATCAGGTTTGTAGAACAAGATATTGTAGCCCAGGTTTTTAGAAAATTGAGCTTAAGTTGTCCAAAGCTCTTTTATTAAGTCACGGGCCCGTGAAGCTGTCGGTTAGTGGATAAACGCGTAATATCTACAATTTACCAATGGGAATTGTAATTCCCAATACTCACCTCGGACATGAAGTTCCCACTTAAGCAATACTTATCCGACTTGCTAGAAATCTATTGCAACCGTTTAGGTAAGACTTGAGAATGCGTAACCTGGCTCCAATTTCGGGAAGGTTGAAGTTTAAGAGTAATAGTCTATTTAGACTTAGAGTTGCGGTTAGGCCAGGTGTTAAGATTTATTTTCGGATAAAGAATTACGAACTTCACTTGGATTTAGCGGAAAACCGCTTGTCATACGAGAGGAACCTTTTTCTTTGTTTGCTAAAGTAAGCCAGATAGAATCCAGAACGTTTTTATATATCTAAAAAATTAACCCTTAAAATCCGACATCTTATTATGTTTAAATTATGGTACGGAGATCTGTATGGAGATCGTACGGAGATCTGATATAACCAATAACTATAAATCTCAGCTCCTGCATCAGCTGCCGTTGAAAATGAAGCATTGACGAATATGCTTAAATCTCTTCCCCTAAAAAACACGTCCTACCTCAAAGATGGTGAAATAAACAGGGAAAAGATATTCCCCATTTAATTACAAAAGCAATTGTTTATTTGCCTCTCAGGTTTTTTAAAAAAACATCCTTGTGCCCTGTTTTGCGTCCTTCAATATGACTAAAGCTAAAATCGAAAATTTAAAAAAATTATCTCTCTGCGTAATTTTTGGCATAACTTGAGTGCCAAGTCAATAGATCTTAGTGTCTATACTTGACTGGTACATTTTAATCACCCCACCTATATTTTAAATTCATAATTTAAATGCGCAAAATGATGTGAAGCGATGAAAAGACTGCAAGGTTTCCTAATCAACCTCCCTCTAGCTATTCAAGGTCTAAATTATTCATTCACCTCAGGCAACTCCTTCGGAAGATTACAGCGAATGCACATGTCGCGGAAAAAACATTTAATTCAAGGTTAAATAACAGAAACATAGTTAAGCGTGTTCCTCTCGTTCCGCAGATGTTTCATGGGCAGGAAGAGAACATAAAGATTATTTTTGGATAACATACCTGTTAAAATGCATATGCTTATTGTGAAGAAGGTGTGTCTAGTGCATAGAATAAAACTGCTATCGTTGCTCTGGTGAGATGACAAGCGTTTAATGGAATAACGGAAATTCTGATTGCCCTGCTACAAGCTCAGCATGGCAGGGAGGCGACGGCTCTCATCAAGAAACAGTCTCGTTCCGTTAAGCAAGGGCGAAAGAATCTGAGAACCTCACAGGTGGCAGATGGTCATATCTGTATCCGGATGGGGGTTAACAATGCATAGTGAACCAAGCAGGTAGATTGCTGGAGTCAACTTAGCGAAAAACGATTCCTATGTGACCTTGAGTACTGCCAATCGCCTCCAGGAGGACACGTGCCCGTGGATCAGATGGCGGAGTTTTAATCGACGGACAGCTTCACTGATCACCGGCAACCAGATTCGAAAGGAAGTTAGCCAGGCCTCCGTTTTGATTCATACTCGAACCCATAATAAGAGACAACATCAGATACAGGTAATTCCTACACAGGAAGTCACTGTATTTATAGTTATGCCGTTGCTATGCTTCTGCATAACCATGCTAATTAATGGCTCGCCTTTATCGGGCAGTTGCCCGCGGGTGTTGTAACTGCTTGGTGGCCCTCATGCAGGTCATCAGCTGTTGAAATTTCATCAGCTTTGATGGATGTTGGCATTCTGATTGGTCGGCCACCTACAGTGCAACCGTCTCTGTCGAATCACCCGTATCTGAGGATTATGAATCCAAGATTTACGAATTACCCTTATCTAAATCTGCCTCTGAAGATTGATGCGAGTTGGAATCTGAAATGTGAGGCTAATAGAGTCCTTATTGCGGTGATCGCATCCATGTCTCAACACCCGCAGAGCATATCGCACCCCCAGGCTTGTAAACTTACCTCGCATTGCGTTTGAAAAGAATTTATAAATATTAATTGGCTGGAATCTCGGTGGGAGTTCAGATAATGTGTCCTGCAAGCCGGTTACCAACCAGCGTACCGGGGTCACTTGCTGCCATTTACACATGATCCACCTGTGTACAGCAAAACCACTCATAAAATCAATTCCAAGGAAGAACATGGAATGCAAAACGACGGTTAGGCAGCGAAATTTAAATCCTATTGTCTGAGTGTCATGTACCGTTAACACAAGCAGGACGAAGTTAAAAGAAGCGGTTCATCAACTTCTGACTTCATCAGCAGGAGGACTTCAAGCTCCTGCTCAAACTCGACGATGCGCCCCAAAATAGCCGCGAGTCTCTGGCGTCAAAAGAAACCGCATATGCCAAAACCCCTTGTGACACAAAAGCAAAGTCGCCCGATGACTTCCTAAGCCTAACGCACGACTGAATGTATGCTGGATTTCAAACATCCTACTCAAATAGCTAAATAGCTCATTCTAACGGGCTTAACGCTTCCCAGTGTGGTTCCAAAACCTTTGTTTACTAGTGTCATGAGGTTTATATGTAAAGAATAAATATAGTATCAGCGTGACGTGTTTTGTGGGTTGGGCGCAAGCGCACCTCTCCGTTTTCCAGAGGACCATTGTTAACAACAACCATAATTAATTCTTACTGACAGTTCTAACCCGCTTTCTTAAAAAGTCGTGGGCAAGGTGGATGGGTTGAATTTTCATCACGCAAACGCAAAATCAACCTGTGCTTTTCGTCGTCAAAGTAAGCAATTATTGTTTAAACTGTCAAAAAAACAACCGCTTTCAACGTCACGCTGCTGCGAGTAGACCTCTACATGTGTTGTCTTCGCCTACTGAATTTCCAAACGGATACGTCAACGAGCATGGTTGAACATGTTTATCGCCTGGATCTAGATGAAGGCTTATTAAAAAGAGATCAAATTCGGATAATTTATCCCATTGTTGGAAGATCTGGATGGGTAAGGAGAAAAACAGAGAGGCGAGGGTATATCTAGGGTTGAGAACTGAAAAGCAGCTAACACAGCTGACGTTGATATGTTCTACAGATTTAGCAAACTGAGCACATGGTTTTATTTTTAATTGCAATTGCAAATAAGTCAAATAGCATTTGAACTTGATGATACTTCACTTTTTCACTAAAATAAAGAAATCATTAGTGTGCGTTTTGTGTAGGAAAGTAATCTTGTTTTAATAAGGAAAGTACTTGCTACTGAATTCCGACTAGAGCGTAATACAACTTCAAGTAAATGACCGCGCCAGACTTTTGAATCAAAATGCAGATAATGAAGCCATTACTATATAAATATTTAAATCAGTCTGTGATCTAGACCCTACCATCTACCTAGTTGTTAGAAATTGCAGGATTGCCGGATAGGTTAGACACACAAACATGCGGAATTCAGCATGGGTCAGCGCAGGCAGTTTAAACAATGTGATCTCTTAGTTGGTTGAATAATTTCAAAGGTTAGACCGTTAGACTTTTGATCAACAGGTCGTGGGTTCGAGTCGCGGGAGTTGCACTATTTGGGGTTCGGTATGACTGACTGACGATGGCTAATAAGCCAGGAATAGCCATTTCAGTCAACCTTGCCTTTGCTGGCAATCAAAATCTGCCTATGATACTGGCTGTTGTTCGGCTGCTGGTGGGACTTGAGAGTGAGCCCCATGGCAAAATGGAACGAGTGAGTTCCATCAGCCATCGGTGAGCGTCCATCAACGAATATCAAAGCCATTGCGCGAGTTTGTTTTTCTTTTCATGAGGGGGATCAGGAAGAGTCTCGAAAAAGTAGTGGCGTTCTGCCGGTCACTCTGTAATTCGCAAGACTTTTCTCAAAGTTTGAGACCCAATTACAAATATTCTGTGGTAGAACTCTCAACACAAAGACGTTCCGTTCATATTAAAATCCTATACATTTATAGACAGGCCCAGGTACTACGGACATAGATCGGGTATATCTAGGGCTCAAAGATCTGCTCTACTCACAGGACGGAAATAAGCCTATCTTCGCAGTCTTATGGGGATTCTTATTGCCATTATTGAGACTATCGTAACTTTTTAAAAAATACTTCTAGTGCGTACAAACGGCCTTCGGCTTTGATTAGTAGAAGCAACTATTTTAGGCTCAGCAAGTACCATTTAACTGATATTTTTTGATGCAAGGCACTGATTATTATTATAAACCTGCTCCCGTCTTTAATCTGAAAAACGTGTTGGGCCTTTCTATTATAGATGTGATTATATAGCTTTCCAGATAGATCAAGAGGGTCGAGTATCTCAATATCAACAATGATCTTATCATAATAAACATTTTCCACTTTTATGAGCATAAAGTTTCAACATGACCTGATCCATCTTGGAGTATATGGCACAATTGCACTTTATCTGATAACAAAGACAGATAACTAATAGGATCGGAGCAATCTCAACATCATATAGCGAGACTTCCAGCTGTTTTTGGTAAGGGTTTAACGCCAGAAGTAGCATTTTGACGCTTTCAGTCCATTTTGTCATCGCCTTGGAGGCCCCAGTATTGGTTAATAAAACGTATTTTACAGGAGACAAATTTCATTGACCCTATTTTCATTTCATGCATCAAAGATCAGAATTCGTTCCTTGCAAAAATTCACTACGCTCAATGGAGTTTGCTCTGCGTGTAGGACAGATTAAGGAACTTAGTATTGACCTCTGGCTTCGGCAGGTGGTTTTCCATTTCTTCCCGTTTGTCGATGATGTATTCTTTAAAAATAAAATTTGATCGGAGGTACGTAACAACCGATGAAGGGTTCTGAAGATCCAGCCATGCTTGAATAGAGCAAATCAGAAGATGACGAATCTTAAAATATTTGCAGTTGTTCGCAATATCTATGTGAGGTTTTCCTCTAACAGGATAATTCAGAAAGGTGGGTTCACATGTCGACAAGGACTTTTTCGGTACATGATCTTGTGCAATTTAAGACCCATTTATATGCACTTTCTTCTTCTAATATTCATTAATGAAACGACTCTTATCAGTAAAAATGCGGTGGTTTTTACGATGACGCCCGCATGCTTAGCTGTGGATGACCACCGAAGTTACAAAGGATACATCGTGAGAAAAACGACAGGTACATTTTGTGCACTTCCATGCTTCCACCACGGACATTACAGTACGTATTCTATCTCAGGGAAAGTGCTACAATTTTCGAACAATTGATAATCACTCGCAACCTGACACACACGCATAGGCCAAAGTTTTGAAATAATAATGAACAAACTTATGGGAGTTTAAAATTTTAAAGGAAATATAAAAATTATTATTACTTTCTTTGGAAATACCACCTTTTTTACAATGGTGGCATATTGCGAAAACGTCATAAATCGCTATAACTCTGAATAATAAATTTAAATAGAATCTTCATTTTCATTTTAAACTCCGCATTCTTACGTAATCTGTTACTTATTTTCATGGTCAAAATAAATGGAGCCATTTTTTGCTAAAAATGTTGAATGTCAATTGCAAAATAAAGTACATTCCTCTCTCTCTCTCTCCTCTCCCTCTCTCGGCTTTATCGCAAAGCAACTTTTTTTAAACTGGCGGGGCTATACCCCATTCAAGAGAATCCTTTAGAGGTACATTATACGTAACTTGCCAAATATCCTGACTTTCGATTCTGATGAGTCGATCATATGCCACACAGCATGGCGGGCACAAGGACAGGATTTTGCGCATCAATTAGTTTAAAGTGATAGCAGACAGCGTCATGAAAACCGAAGACGGGTTCGGTCGCAGATGGCTGGCCCGGCATTGACGCGTGCACACTCAAATGTGTCATTGGTAAGGCCTGCTGATTAGGTCCACGTATCGGTCCAGTGAACCTTCCGCGTCGCCTATTGTAGGGACAACTGACGGGTAACCTCTTCAGTGCATCTCAACATGAATTCAAAAATTCTCGATCTTGTGACACCTGTCAGCTTTCTTTCTTCGCTTATATTTTGCAAAATTTGTACGGATTGATTTGATTTCACCGAGGCAATTGAGCGCGTGGTACATCCTCTTCTTCTCTTTAGGATTTCACCTTGTTCGTGGTAAAATAAACCATTTCGATTTTAATATCCTCTTACGTCTTCTCATTCAGACACCAAGTAATGACCTCCAGTGTTATTTATTACTTCCATGTGGAAGGAGTGCGATTATTAACAATTGTATGAAGGGACTGTTTCTGTTCTAATGCCTACCTTAAATATTTCACATGTGCAGGACTTTTATTTACGTTAAAATCGTTTATCGGTGCAGAATGGTAAATCAAGATATCATACTTGAGTGTTTATAAAATCGTCTACTTTCTTTTGCAGGCTGTTAACGCAAAGGAATCTTTCTCTCGAGTTCTGTTTGCGAACGCTGTCCACCGCAAGTTAGTACCACTGGTAGGAGATATTTTGTTATCGAAGAATATCACGTTTCAAGGGTATCAGATTTTCCGAGCATCGCATCCTGATCAACTCCAAAGCAAGTGAATTTGCTGAATTTCTCCTCCGAAAATTTAAAATCAATGGAAATAAAGTCCGTCTCTATTGAGTGTACTTTTAAAGTAGTCTAGAATACTGCTCTTCTGCATTTGGACTCTATGACGCAGATGATCTGAAGAAAATTCAGCATCCTTTGTAGCAAATACTTTTAACCAAGTTAATAGCAGCGGTTGACCCCAAAAGTGCTGTGAATTACGGACTTTGATAGTTATAGGATTCACCCAATTTAAAATAGATTATTTGTCTTTCTTTAACTATACAACAATCTTACTTGTAGACTGCTAAATACTTTAAATAATCTTGACCACCCTCGGCGCCAAGTACAGTGCGAGGGAGTCTTAGCTCTTACTTTAGCATTTACAGTTCGAAACGCTCAACCAAAAAAATAAAGAAATAAGATGAACTACAGTACATTGCCAATCTGATGAAATCTCATGAATTTAACAAGAAAATCCTCCTGTTTGGCAAAAATCTGACCCTTGGTATCGCTCGCACAAAGTCTGACAGCCGTAAAGGAACGTCCGTTCTTAAAAAAGGCATATTGAAGTTGATAAATCAATATTACGTTTTTGAGAACATTCCACAAACGTAAAAAAATCAGTGTAAGTAATTAAACTTTAGCTTTACCTGTGTAGAAAGCCTTTACGTACTTACGTTAGGTGACCGGAAAAATTTATCTATTTGCCTCAGCTTCTAAAATCTTACCGGAATTCATCGTCAGACAAAAAAGTGGGAACTTAACAAGGATCATTTATTGGGGGGGATAGGAACCAGTGAATTATTTGGAACGCCTGTCAGGAGGTTGTTGCGCATACTGACCTCAGATCGTTACGTCGATTTATTGAGTTCTCATCCCACGCCCGGGCTTCAATTAATTATTTGCTCCTCCCATATCTGGCCTGGGTGATTACCTCGGTGGATGCACAGTTAAACTCTTAGCCCGTATGGAAGATGTGGGCAGTCATTTGTGATAATTAATCATCCTGTCGCACAGGAAGTTTATGTTCGCACAAGCGTTGTGCAAGAGTGCTTTTAAGTTAACGTGTATATTTAAATGGCCAGCCTAGCCGCGGGCTAAGATGCACTACGTCTGACTGTTCGCTAGGATTTATTCCCATCCATGAGGTATGCCAGAGCATGACAGGGCCACGTGTTATTTCTGGTTGGGCCCTCCGCAGGCCGTTCTTTATAACTTGGTTGCAGGGTTATCGGGACTCCCAGGCTTTTACTTCCGGATTGCTACTCTGGGTCTGGACCCGTTTGACCTTCGTTGACAAACGCTCAACGTTCGCTAACGGAACTGACTCGTACGCTTTGCCTTGTGGCTTAATCTTGAGCACGCCAGCAGCCGCAGAGCAGCTAGTATTAGTAAAGGCAGATTAAAAATACCGACAATGCCGAATTCTGATCAACAAGTCGTGGGTTCGAGCCTCGGTGGTGCACCTGATGACGACTTATGAGCCAGACATGTCCATTACTGTCTACCTTGTCTTTGTCAACATTTTTAATCTGCTTGAACCTGTTTCAATTGTGTTTTCACATAGCTTACAGTTTGAGCCACCTAATGGTTGCTGGGAAAAATGAGAAGTTGAGTTCGCCGTTGGGACTTGTATGCTCCTTTTCTTCCTCCCACATGAATTTTATATCTGGGAAGATTGAGTTAAGCAGGTTATGGAAAGACTGTGGCATTTTCCTCCGGAGGATAAAAAAGTGTCTTCAACGCAAGGAAGCTAAAAGGTTGGCTATTAGTAGATGACGACCTTACGTTGTATCCCTTGTCGGATCAGTTCTTCGACTAAAACGGAAACTGCTGAGTCCTTTTTAGCCCTCATAAGGTTCTCCCGCAACCAATATACGCAAAGTGGTTACGCGAAAGTGCTTATGAACCGATGCCATCGTGTTTACCTCCCGGTAAACCGAAAACACCATCGAGGAGATGATAGGCAATGACAGTTTAGACAATTTAGAGGTGACCGAGTGCATTTTCTGCGGGAATCCTTGTGGGAATTGCCCGCTAGCCCATAGCTACCAATAGCAGCAAGATCACGAAAATTGAAGACTGCGTAAAGCAGTACGAGCAGCCAGGCGTAGTATGTCGTAGGCCGTGGTTAAACTTTCCTTGTAATTGTGCAGGTTAGAATGAACGCATGCTTTGATCGCGCATGCACAACCATAAACTGACTGTGCGGTGAGGTGCCGAAATATCCCAAGTGTCTTCCCACAGTATTGATACAGGTCTCGAGTTTACCTTCGTATCCACCAAGGTAATAGCCCACGCCAGAAACTGCACAGAAAGAAAATAACTTAAAGCCTGGACCTGAGAGAAGAAGTCACTCAGTCGACGAATACACATGGCACCGGCATACAAAGCATTGCGGAGCCACCCCCACGGCAGTATGGTAAACCGTTGATTGGCAATCACTTGCTCTACCTATCACCTGTTTTTCTGCGGATTTCACCTCTGACCATGAACGCCTGTATGAATTCAAAAGCTCAGAAAAATATATAAGTTTTCGGTGCTCGAAAAGACTGTTTTCTTGTTCGTACAGACGCCCGAAAATCGCACAGTCATTTTCATTCATAAAAGGAAGTCCCTCGTTTAGAAGAATGATAATGATGCCCAAACCATTGTTTTAAATTTCCACACAGATGGTCTTTATAGACTTAAGCCTCCTCTCAAGAGCAACACTGCTCATTTTTGTAGTGGTACTTATTGTCAACAGGCTTTAAATGACTAGTTTGTCCAGAAGTAACAGAAAAGCTCATATTTTTTAATTTTTACATGTTTTATTATGTCTTCTCACCGCATTATTTTTCCTGATTGTTTCAAGTTAAAAGGGTACAGATCATGATAGTCATAAAAATGAAAAAGGCGTTGCTTACTTAAATGCAGCCCAAGTTAAAAATCTTCCATTTGACGAGAAATAATAAAGTGAAGTATTCATGTTTTTCATATGCTTTACAAAATATATTATTGACTTTTCACACGTATAAAAGGACACGACATGACAATAAGTACCTCCGGGCAACAAAAGTGACCTTGGGCTAAATTCCAGGAAGGAGGTCTGTTAACGTGTCTTAACCCTAAGCCTACCATTAATCTTCGTTTCAACCCTAACCATAACCTTATTCGCCACGGAAATTAACGAAATAAAATCTACTCTCTGCTCAGTATTTAAACTATATATTTGTATTTCTCTGGTTCCACCGTTTTTAGGCCATCAAAATGTTTCCAGTAGACCTCGGGAGTTAGAGATTTTATAAACTCTAGTCATTTTACTTCAAACAGAATATTGGTTTGTTGACCACTGGGAGGATGAAAATGTGTAAAAGGTAATCGGAAAATTGTGAAAACATTACCAAAATCAACCGAAAATACGTTACTGTGTGGCTTCCCCTTAGAGTTCAAACAGATCGTTTAGAAACTCGAGGTTTTTAAACAAGAATCAGGTCCTAAGTGAATAATTTGAGATCAAACCACCCGCAGAACCTGCGCGTTTATTTAAAAACTATTACGGGAACGCTTTTGCTAGTGCGTACAAGGTTTAGGCTGTAAGAAAGCTATAAGAGCGGTTAAACGGAACCATCGGAATCTAGCATTCGCATATATCAAATCGCGGAGAAAGCAACGTCCTTATTTAGTGCTGTGATAACGCCACACAAATTCAGAACTGACACATAATCAGCATTGCCAGTTAACGTTCTGGGACCAGACCAATATGGGCAAAGCCCAGCTTCAACTACAGTCCAGTAAGGTCAGCTAAACGCGTTAAATTTCCTCCAGAAATATTTTTTTTAGCCGCACCCTAGTCAAATAAACTCAAAAGGGGTATACATACGATACCAGGTTTAAAAGTATACTCGGCAAGAAAATTACTTTGCGTGACATTCAGGTGCTATCCTTTTCAAATTACAAGTTTCTCAAATCAAGAGCTTCAGGCGGACCGGTAGACCACGAACAGCACATCTCAGTAAACGCTTGTAGTCGGTAGAAGGCAATGTTAATGAATACCACATCAGTACCAGTAATCAGAGGAAACTTTGCGACAAACGTTTTGATATTTTATTTGGTGACAACTCACATAGACTGGACAACCAAAAATGTTATAAAAGGTGTACTTTATAAATTCCGATTTTTTTAGAAGTGTCTGCGCAATTAACTGGCTTTTGACCAGAGTGCTCGCGCATAACCGCCTGATTGGTTTAACCCTATACCAAATCAGTTAGGAGTTCCCGACCATTTTGTTTTGTGAGAGTAGCCAGAGAAACGTGTCTAACTAAATAGATGTGTACTATTAATACTCAGTAAAATAAATGTGTCAAATGGTTTAATAACAGTGAAAACGTTGGTTTACCTGAGACACACTTAATCAATTTCACTGCTCAGTAAAAACGTGGGCTGAACGCTTGAGGATATTTTCGTGGTCATATACAGAGGTTTTTAAACAAGAATCAGGTCCTAAGTGAATAATTTGAGATCAAACCACCCGCAGAACCTGCGCGTTTATTTAAAAATGCAAGTAAGAGCTCTTGTCTCTGAATAATAAGAAGAAATGTTAAATCTTAGATAGCAATAACGCGTGAGAAAAATTAAAATGCGATTCACAGAAGGGAAATGCGAAGAGGTGGACGGGATCGCTGGGACGACAGCTTTATTCGTTTGACGTTTCGGATTCCAGATCGAACCCATCATCAGAGAGAGTATCAGAAACGGGTACTTCCTACACAGGGAGTTGCAGCATTAACAGGATGCCATCGCTAGGCTACCGCATGCCTAGGTCATTAGGCGCTGAAATTTCATCACCCACGTTGGAGGCTGGCGTGATAATTGCTTGGTCCTCTGGCTCACTGGCATTCGCATTGGAAAATGCGTTCGCCTGAGCGGTCCCCGAGTGGTTGATTGCCTTGGCCAAACTGAGTCTCAACATCGGGAGGTCATTGCACTTGAGAATAGACTGGGGGCATGCAATCCATGGTTCAAGCAACTCGCGGCTCACGCGATTTTTACCTCTCGTGAGAATGTTGGCTTCATCGCAGAATGACCCGCGACATGAGAATTGGCGTCATTTCGCTGCAGTGCTTCCGCTTGTTTGGCAATTCGCGTCCAAAGTAGTATTCCAGTTTCTCCAACGTATTTACTTTGCTCACAGCTGCAAATATTTCCTGCCACGGCAGTTGATCTTTTGGTCCAATTACCTGACGCCAAATGGTTGCCTTAGATCGGTGTGCGACTCCAACTCCAAATGGTGCGAGAAGGCGGTTTACAGCCTCCGAGAAGTTTATGGCGCATGAAATTGCTTGCCAATATTAAGTCAGTGTGATTTTGTCGCTCGTCTCGTTTGCGCATGCACCGGTTGACGAAATTGCGCTAGTAGCCGTTTTCTCTAAACACCCGTCGAAGACATTACAATTTGGTAACCTTGACGTACGGTTCACTAGGGTGCCGATATAGCGTCCTCAAGCAACTGCGTTTGGGGTCGATTGGGTAGTTGCTGTTTAAGTTCAGTACTTACATCTTAGATGTCACTTTCCTCAACACTTTGGTCTTTAGGCCACCGCAATTTTTGCGGCAGGCGAAGACGTCAAGGAAGGCCAGCTGGCTGTTTTCTTCCTCCACCATCGTAAATTATATGTACGGAAAGACTATGTGGAGACTTTCTTTGAAAATGAGCACCTGACTCCGTGGGATGACGACGAAGGTGACATCCGCATACCGGGCCCAGAATTTCAGTCTGTGGTGTTGAAAGACCAGCGACTCCAACCGTTGTAGGACCACCTCGGCTATGCACCCATAAACCGTAATGTACGTCCTGATACAGAACTTCAGGAGCTGAAGGACTTGGGCGTGGCCCATGCGATTCTCGGTTTCATCGTATTAGCTTCGTAATAGTAGTTCAACTGTCTCGACAGTCAGATCCTGGAGGAAAGAAGTAAAGAGGAGATGACATCAAAAATACCATGACCTCACTTGACACGAGACTTATCCCTTAAAGTTTCTCCAAGAATTATGTTGAAGAAGAGACCGAAGGTGTCCGAATCAGTGGTCAGAAATTTGAGGCGCCGAATTAGCCACTTTGCCAGTGCGCACGTTAGAGTACCTTTAAACAATACGCTGGGTTGGAGAGGAGCACCCTCCTTGTGTACGTCGGGAGGCCATAGAACCGGACCAAGGCCTTGTCTCTGCTTCTCGCTATTCGTCGATTGGTAGGCTTTATTGCATCCGAGTTCTCCAATGCCAAGAGCGTCCCATTTCTTTCGCGTGCTGGCGTTCGTACGGGGTTGGTTTCGCATGGGACATAAAACCGGCGATCCTCCAGTAAGATTTTGGCAGGTAGTTGATTTTGTCCAATACGACGGTGGTACGCCCCTTGTCCGCGGGCACGATGACGACGTCTCTGTCGGCCTTTAATTCCTTTAATGCGTCACGTTCGACCTTAGGGGAGCATTTTGCGCGGTTTATGAATCATTAGGAGTGACGAAATCTGGTGTCGCATAAGGTTCTTCTCCTTCATCGCATCCACTTGATTGATGACCCATTCCACTGCTGTAATCACGTTAACAGGTTTGGCATCAGCTGTCTTGAATGAGGCTTCATGTCGTAAAACTCGTACTTGCTCCTTCGTCAGTTCCTTCGATGACAGGTTGTGTACCAGTGTGTCGTTTCTGGATGACGTTAGATTAGGCAGCTTGCGGACTCTGCTGCACAGTGCTGCGTCGCGTGTCGTCTTCAGTTCACGTGCTCGTTCAGTCACACTTTGCTGAAGCAGTGTCGGTGAATCAGATGGCCGAGCAATCATCACGCCAAAATCCAACACGGGTGATGACATTTTAGCCGATAGCGACCCGCATGCCGGCCAGCAAACAATTTGCGCGCCACAGGACAGACACCCTCAGGGATCGCATTTACCTCTATTCAGCACCTGATAAATCTGCAGTAGACATAAAAACTTAACTTTAGTTTTAGAAAGAACGGAGTAAAAAATTCTTCGCTCATAGCTTAGGCGTGGATTTATGCGCAACTGGAAATTTCCTGAAGATTTGGTCCTGGCATTCGCATGGGCATGAATTCCAGGTTGGGCAAAGTAATAGAAAGCTGAAAGAGAAGTGGTTTGGAATGGAACGCCTATCCGACGAGAAATACTACCACTGAAATGGTTGCAAGGAGAACCGTAAACGGTAAACATCTGAAAAATTATAGCATGAAAAGGGAAACGGAGATATGAAAAACAAAACAAACTTGTGGAAATATGGGAAAACTGAAAGTAGATATGTGTCAATGAAAAAAAAACACAAAAGAAATGTTGTATTTATATCTTCTAAGGACAAGATTTAAACACAGGTAAGTAAACATTGTAAAGATGATATGTGCAATTATCACGGTCGCAGGTAGATATACTTTTACGCTAGTCTCGATTTCCACGAGACGTCCCGGACCTTTTCAGGCATTTGGGACAAGGAACTTTGACTTCTTTGGGGAAAGTCAGGTTAGTGCTTAACGACATGTTGTAAAAAACGCCTCTGTCGAATTTTTGAGACCGTAGCGTTAGGAGCGATATACTGATCAAGCAGAACGCCTAGAGAGGGAAGATACGTGCGTCACGATGGAAACCCTTAACTTTGTTGCTCAACGACACTCCTCAAAAGTACATGCACAAATTTGAATGCTAACTCTAAAGTTCGCCATCAGACAACACACGGAATATTTTCAGGTCTTCCCGACAGTTCAAGCATTTAAAAGGGAAAAAGATTTTTCGGCAGTGCGACTACGGAGACCACCGCTTCTACATGCCCAAACAGTTGCGAATTCTATTTTTAATAAATATCTGCTTAGGTAACGATGTGATGTCCTTACTGCAAGTATGCGGTCATATAAATTATTATACTGAATGCCGGATTACTGTCATTATGAAACTATTTATACAGTGCAGATCGAGTAAGTAGTGAAACATCTCTGGATTAGTGCATATAATTAGTCGGAATTTCGGTAATTGAGGTTATTCAGGAGAAAAAAAACTGCAACCAGTGATGTGATGATTGTCCAGAATGGAAATAGTTGGCAAGGATACAGCAACAGTTTACAGTCCCAGTCCTTTTCATGGAATTGGGACTTACTATCAGACAACAGTTGATGGGTGAATCACTGTTCACCGTCATTGGAAAAATGAACACTCTGGGTGGCGGACAACAGAATCCGAAGCAGTCGCCTCGAGACCAGATTAGGTTGAGATATTAAAAACCACAAACTCTATCACTACGGAAAACGAATTACCTGATCGCAGCACCCAGCAATCGTAAACGTTGTTCTGAAAGCAGAAATCGGGTGATATGTCGTTAACGCAAAGAATGTTAGGCGCTTGGATAATCTACTTCTGCCTAAAATTGCGTTTACCGGCAATAACTGCAGATAGTTAGCGTCACGTGCCAAGGGAAGAAATAAAATGATTTCATGGTGATTGTTACACTGATGGTATTTAAGATGTTTAAGGGGAGTAAGTGGATTAAAAGCACGACCTTTGAAAATTTTAAATGGTAAAAAGTGTGCTTTTTGTAATCAACGAAGTCACAATTAATCAAGTCTTTCAAATCCATAGCGTCTATAATAAGTTCACGTTTCTGTTTTCTGACTGTAAAGCGCTTTTGGTAAAAAGATGCTGAGAGGGATTTTATTTTCTTCCACTCACCAGATCATATAAGGCTACGTAAAATAATTAGTATTTTCAGATTGCCTCTAACGTATCTTTCCTTGAGGGTGAATTCTAGTTTCGCTATTTTTTTTGGCTTAACAACGATAACTGCGGTCGTTCTGTGTTCTGTAGAGACAATCAGGGCACTTTGTTCTGAAAGATTTTGACTTATTGAATATGGTATACTCAGACATATTAAAGTCGTGGTCATCAAAGCTTAGTCGAGGTGGATGATCGCAAACAGCAACCATAACTAAGCAGTTTTACCAGAAAGAGAAATGCGTCATGTTTAGAACCACTAAAAAACCCTGAAACTAGATTTTTAAAGAGCTGGAGCACCCTCTTGGCATCCGCTGGGTTGTAGCAGTAAGCAATATTCAAATCTTTAGCATAAATAAAAGACCGGCCATTCCGAAAGAAATCTCGTTATATCTAGTTCGTGAGTGTCACTGGAGTTAGTGTTTCATTGCGTCCAGTCATGTCCTAGAGTGTGAGCTAGTGGTAGCAACTGCTTTTATAATGGCCCAACTGCAGGTGCAGTTGCGACGCTGAACCTCTCACTACCGCCTGCACGCGCGCACCAATGACGACACATGCCAGCCGTCCTAAAGGGCTAATCACCTTCAAGGCTGACTCATATGTAGCCTCGCCATTGCTTTACATTTGGACGTTGTTCTCGTGGCTGTGGACTTGCCCTGGTTCAGCAGCCAATCTCTTTCAAGCCCTTCTTCAAGAGCTCTTTACGGAATACACTATTCTCTAAACTGGCATATCACTGCTCTTCTTATGCGAAACCGGGCCTGAAGGTCATATTAGTTAGCATCTCCCTAATATCTTAAGCTAATGCGATATTGGTGACCCTTGCGTGATTGAAAACGCAACTGCTAAACGGTACTGAGCCCAATCAATACAAATAGCTCCTCTCGAATTCAGATATATTTGCCTGTGTGACATATTGTGACCATGATATGGAGAATTTAGTTACCGACATCTGAGATGGAGAAAGTTCAAATGTTGTCCAATTGGTATGCTTTGCATTTCCCGATGGATGTCATGTCTATTGTTCCATACTGCATCGACCGCGGAGTGAGGTGTTGAAGTGGCATTTGGGCAGCCGCGACCAGCTGGACACACGTGTGTATCCGAGTCGAAATCAGTCAAGTGTCTGTAGGTCAGCGATTCTGAAACCTCTGGCCGCAAGGGTTCACGACCTTGAGTCTGCGGGCCTGTAACGGGGAAGCCGGACGTGTAGGCTGTCGGCCACAATGCTTTTAAAGGTAGACTTACGTCCAAGTTCTTCTCACTCAGCCTGTTATTTGGATAACAACTCAGAAAACCTACATTATTAGCGTCTTTTTAAACAGAATAAGTGCATGAATGACACAGATTCCGAAACATCCAGCCAATTTCAGAGAATATATGGGTAAAGGTGACCAGCGTATAATAATTACGTGTGTCAAACCTTTGTGACCTTACCATTACAGAGATTATAAGTAAGCAGGCGAACTTTGAACGTGATGATGAACGGGGTTTTATTTTATCCACATCGGCCTTAATTGTCCCAAAGACAGCAGAAATAATTATATTGGTCATTCGTGTTTTGCCAACTATAGATGCAAAATTCACATCACGGCAGCCACTGCATAGAATCTTATGCATATTTCTACTCATTCAGACAGTCGAAAGCAAACGAAAACCCAAGGAGTGAAGCTGATTTTACACCCTCCGTAAACCGTTAACCTTACCTGAACCTCTCGTTTCCCAGTGCATATATCCGGAAAGTCTGCTGGAAATACATCCATTTACGTGCTCCTAGAGAGCTCCGTTTTTGTGCAACCTTCTGCTGTTGCAGGAATAAATTCACAGGATTTAAATGCTTTTGACTCACCTTTGCCAAAAGTCGCTTGAAGAAGGGCTGTTGATACTAACAAGCTCCTGATAATATTTCTTCTATATTCAGGAAATACATGCAAGTCCCTCGGAGTATTTGGTTTTCATATCTTAAGTAAGCACTCAGATAAACTTCATATTTCATGCTCCACTTGACATTAAACCAAAGGAAACAAATGTAACCGGTTT
Organism: Schistocephalus solidus; assembly: GCA_017591395.1. Taxonomy (NCBI): domain Eukaryota; kingdom Metazoa; phylum Platyhelminthes; class Cestoda; order Diphyllobothriidea; family Diphyllobothriidae; genus Schistocephalus; species Schistocephalus solidus. Next base: position 41,382 of record WEDG01002467.1, on the reverse strand, counting down.
CAAAGTACACGACCTTTGAAAAAAGGCTGGGCTTTAAAGTAAAACTTCTCATTTTGATTTGTTGGCTGTTGATATCTTGCCATATTATGTAGCGTTGACCTAAGAGAGGATATATTATTCACGCTGTGAAAGATTTGCCTTTCAAGTGAATGTATCTTTTGTTTTCATTACTCCGTATATTAGTGAAAAGTTCTAAATTTATTATGACTCAGGGAAATCACATCTGGATGCTTAACGGAGTAGGTTATTAACTGTACTTTGGTTTCTTACCGAGTCTGACTTTAAGGTTACTCTGTTGATCAGATTCCCGTCAGCTAACAAGTAATAAATCGACGGGGAACCGAAGCATATTGACTAGTGACTGGCAAAGCCTGTTGGTTTTCTGTGTCTTTATATCATCGCTGTCTATCGGCCACCTAGTACAGACCAAATGGCCGACACCCATTTTTCGAAAGAGTTGGAAAAAATTCGGAAGTCCATCTAATGTCTTGATAGTGGTCGACTTCATCTAACCAGACATACACTGGAGCACTATTCGAACGTCATACCCAAAATCGGCTTTGACTATCGTTTTCGACGCAAATCCTTGATGTCTTTCCAAATACGAAAATTAATCTTTCCACTGGGAAGAAGTTAAAGGAAAATAACTAACTGTCTTGACTGGTTTTAACGAAAGAATCAGGCAACATCGATGAGGACCAACCGACTCCAAGCATTAGCCATATCCTGTTTTCAGAAGTTCTGATCCCAAGGGAATTAGAGCAAGTAAAACAATTGTAATCCCCAGGGTCAGACGAGCTTCCATCCAAGCTTCTCAAAGAACTTGCCATCGAACGCTGTGTCTCTTTCAGTGCTCTTTCGAAGTTTGTTTGAATTTGGAACACTTTCTGTTCATTGTAACCTGGCGCATATAACTCCTCTGAACAAAAGCAGTCACCAAGCATTCCTCATCCATTTTTATCCTATTGGGTTGTAGCTCATTATGTCTGAAGATGGATTTCATACTGGGCCCTATAGATTCCAACGTTTTCGTTACGAACATCCCACTCCTCTCGTCGTCATCGGTACGCAGAACAATTACCACCCATTACCATTTTTAGGACAATTCATCTGGTAGCGGTGGTTCTAGCATAACTATGCCTATTGTCCAGTCTCCTTCACATGCAGTTAAGCCATTACCTTCCATAGATAATCTTCCTAGACGGGATTCGGCGCAAACGAAAGAGTCGACGTGGTAATAAAACAAGAAAACCCAGCCGATCAGCCATCAAAGCAAGTATTCGATGGATAATGCAAAGCCAAATGCAAGAAATAAGGCTTTTGCAGGCTAAGAAAGTGGAGGTTGCGGCCACACGGCATCGCCTGGATGAGCACATTGGTAGCTGCGGCACACATGCGCCCCAGCCTACTGCAAGGGGTCCGATTGTACAACAAATTTCGACCTTTGACGAAGTAGATGCCCTGACCAAAGCCGTCGCAGAGAGGGCATATAGACAGCAATTGGTAGGTTGTCTGGACATTACTTACCGTCTAACTAGGTAACCCATTTGGCCTCCCTTGGCGGCGATAGCGTCAGCAATTTTGCTGATCGCGTTTTAACATCGATTTTTGCCGATGAGGTGAACTACCGGCTAACTTTCTACGGTCGCCACCAGGACAAAAGAGACCTTTTTCTTCTCCCCTTTATACGGAATTCTTTTAGGTAATAAATTTCTCATTATTATCTCACTCATGTGCACTGCAGACGAGTTAAATCCTTGGAATATTCCGTAAAAGGCGGACAAATTGCAGCTAGAACGAGCTTTCAAAAATGCCTTTAAAAAGGCATATGACCGATTGCAGAAAAGGGGCTTAAAGGCCGCCCTGGGGCACTTTGCTGACGGTTAGTAGATTTTAATTATCAAAGTTGTTTACAAACATTTACTACATAAAAACATGCGCATTGTTTACTCACCCCTCACTAATTTTATTGTCTTTTCATTACAGAGTGGATACCTCATGAAACGGCTGAGGGTATGCCGGGTCCATCAACACAGAACTACTGATTAGGAGAAATTTATAAGATTTATTTTTGTACACTTACGCTTTGCATATTTTTTAACAAAATATATTTAACTTGCTCAATCAGTCTTCCGCGAGTCACCTTATCATTAATAACTATTCGATTAGAATGTAATGGGGATCCTTTTTTAACTGTTTAGCTAGTATGGGCGTCAACCAAAGGAGTAAGGGGTTCCGCTGTGCGGTTAAAAACGAGATACGAATTTTCGGATCCGCTTCGCGTCCGAATTCGTAGTCATGGTCGGATCCGATTCACGTCCGAAAATTCGTACCGTCGGATCCGATTCGCGTCCGAATTGTTATTAGGGGACCGTTCGAACTCAAGCCCGGTGATCCAAACTTCCCATCGTTCTAATTTTTATAGAAATACTGAGTTTAAAAGGTCATCTTAAATTCGATAAATTAAAGTTTGATACTGATTACACGTATATAGGTAAGGTGCTAACGAAGATGAAAATTGAGTACAACAGCGAATAAGGCAAATTCTCGTGCAACAAGATGTTGTCAGATGACAATCAAAGATAAGATCGCAACGTATATTTACTCTTAGAACCAAAGAAGAGTCAGAAAATCGGGTTTATATGGTCATAAACTTAAGAACGACTTAAATTTTCAAACACAATGCAGAAGAACTCCGGCTAAGAGTAATCATTCGAAGATCGGAGGAATAGACCTTAAGCGAACAGAAGAGCGACAAAATGCTTCTGACAAGCTTTGTCTTCCATTTTCACTTCGCATCTCATCCCCGAGCGAAATTGTGAGTTCTGAGAATTCAAAATATTCGTTGGATGAAGTCGAATTAAAGAGATGGTGACTAGGAGAATAATAAGTATAACCATATTTTATAGTTTCCAGTCTAATATTATGTAACTCAACATACTGTATTAGGGATTTAAAAAAGAACGAAATGCCGGGACATTAATCATCTAGTTTAACTGATCAGAAGCAATGAATATATTTGCTGTATAATTATGAAACCCGAAGCGTCATATTTGGAATGATGGCACCGTTTCTCATAGTTCACCTGGGCTATGTCCTAGACAGTGACACAATACTAAAGCTCACAATAACAATTTGGACTAGTAAAAGCAGCTGGTATAAAAATGGAGATAAAAGCAACTTATTAGGGCATATTATGACTGGAACTAAGAGGACGCCTTCGCACGTTTGAGAATTCGAGGATAACTGGAGTTCCAGATGAATGCTAAGCAGAGGTCGATAAGTGCACTCATCAAATTCAAATCAACAGAATGAGATAGATCTGTGGTAAAATTTAATAATATTGATAAGAAAGATCATAAAACCAAGGATAATAAGCAATCGTGTTTAACTGGACCAATGTTTGCACGGAAAAGTCAAATGAATGTTCGGGATTTACCCGCGCGTGTCTCGTTGTTTACAGTTAATCAATGTCCTTTCGTTTTACCATCCTCCTCTTGTCACTTCTTTCTCATTCACTGGACTTTATTACGGGGTTTCCCTTCATTTCGGTAATCCCACCCTTGGCAGGGTGGCTCGCTTACCAAGTATCGGATCACCTGGAATGCCTTGCAAGAGAGTGCTGCAAGACAGCTGTTAATTTTAGTTCAGCGAGTATTGCCGTGCCATTTTTAAAATAATGTTTTAGAACTCCGTGAAGATTTGAAGACTAGGCTTCATGGGCAACATATTGCTGAAGAACGCTTATACAATCACGTGAAGGTTTCGATTGGTATATTTACGTTATTGCCAGGCCCATATGGATGACCGCAACCCTAGAAAAGCGCTCGTTTTATCCTTACATGGATTTACTGGCGTTGGAAAAAATTTTGCGTCCTCTATTATTGTTTCTAATATTCTACGAAAAGGTGAAAAGAGCCGTTTTTATCACTTCTACGATTCAACCATCCACTTTCCACATGAAGACCTCGTCAACGAATATAAGGTCAGTCGATCATAAAACTCTTTGGGTTAGTGTACCAATTAGGATTCCTAGATGTTGAATTCATTTTCACTAGCAGGTGACTGTTGTACGTTCTGTTTACTCGGAGGATCTTAATACTACAACATTCCTGTATTTTTTATTCTGAGCAGGAATTTCACGGTTGGAATCTCAAGTGTACATACATTATTCACCGTGCCCAGTTTCCTTTAGTCTTGACTCGCACTCGTTACTGAGGTAGAAGGAGACCGATCCGACCTTTTATCGACGAAGACTGCGCGTTACAAGCGCTCTGACGTTATTTAATTTATTATATGCTGACAGGTTTGGACTAGGAAGGCTACCTTTTGACTGGTTGATTATATTCCTCTGGATTGCGAAAATTGCTTGTGGTTTTTTCTGTGCTTTGATCCTCGTGACCAATCTTTTATCGAGAAATCTTATCCGCACTTGACGATATGGCTCGTACCTGTGACGGGCCAGCACATGTGATACACACAGACTAGTTTTAAAACACGTTATCCCTCGCGCTTGATTTCGTTTTCAGTCGGCCTGGCTTGAACTTGCCAGTAGCGCATGGAAAAGAGAAGAATAAGTTAGGCCAAACAAGCATTAACCTTCTTAGTCCTAGTAAACACGACTGAAATTTAAATTAGCACAACGCGCTGAAAGTCACGAGTTGGATAGTTGCCAACAAAGGTACAACTTGGCCATAACTAAGCTCAAGGTTCAATCCGTAGTGGTTCCGTTGTATGGTTTTATGATACGTTATCTGCCTCTGGAGATTGGTGTGTGTTCGTTTAATGAACAGAATGTTTGTTGAATGTTGTCGCAGTAGATCCTAGAGACGCGTTTATGAATTCAAGTAGATGAAGCGTCTTCTAGTCATTAGCGTATCATGGATACCAGCCGTTTTCGGAAGGAGGCAATGCAATGCATCTGAATCTACCCTTCGTAGCAAGCCAGCTGTATTCTTAGGCACCTTATTAAATTTGTCTAGTAACGTTTTTTCGTGACTTTTTGTATTTTTCTAATTGTAATCCGTCAGTTTAATCGCTTATTGTCTCAGACATACAACCTGCTAACTGCATTTTGAATTTTGCCGTATCGTCTAGTGTTACTTTAACTTATTTGGTCGCTTCAAGCAATTTGGTATTCCGAGAAATCCTGTTGAGTTCATGCTTAATTTTAACCGTCTTATCGGTTAAACCGATCACCGTTCACTCTAGGGGGATAGAGGAAACGAATTCCGAGAGAATTAAGCAGTCAGACGTCTTGACGGGGTAAATGACTTCGCTGCTAATGGGCCACGTTTACTTCAATTTAGCAGTCTGTCAGCTGAAATTTCCTCACTCGTTTGACGACATCTTTTCACCGTCTCTCACCCATTACAGCAACTTCGGTATAGCCATACACAAAATTAACTATTGGCACTAGTTCCTTCTAATCGTATCGAGTTTGTGAACGATGCTGTTTATTAACTCCTGATCGTCTCTCTAATACTGGGTCCCTTCCGAATGCGAATTCTGAGGCAATCCTTCGGGGAACTTTATTACTTTTACAAGCAGTGACCGTGAAGTTTCAGGCATGCTCAAAGTTCGGAATCATACAGTCGTCCTCTTACCGATAGTCGATATAATTCCGTGTTTGCAGCTGCGTATGAGTGAAAGCAATCTGGAAGCTCATATATACATTAGCGACAACCAAAATACGTTCGATGCAGTGGCATTTCTACGCGGTAATCTGTCATCGTTTTCGCAAAGTGGCAGCGTATCTCGGATGTGAGTAGACTTCCACTAGACGCACGTCTGGGTTACCAGCTGAATCAATCAAACAACATTATTAACCTGTAAGTACCCGTCGCTGTTTTTTAAAGTTCTATAATACAGTGTACCTCTGTTAGGTTATGAGCTACATCCAAATTCATACACTGACTGCGAGCATCTAAGGATTCGTAACTTGGCCATTCGCCGCAGTATTTTATTCTCGTAGGGGTGTGGTGTACACAATTAGCTTATCTTCTGGCTGCCAGACGACTGGGCTGACCTATTCTTGAAACTGGATATATCTTTCCGATTTTGCTTTTAGTCGTGTTCGAAATATGGGACACATATTCCTCAGTTGGTTCCGCTCTTTACGCTTTGTGCCTACTATCCTACAAGTCGAAGGCGAGCCGTTCTGACACTGTCGATCAGTCGACCAAGACATTAAATTGATGTGATTGCCATTGCTACGCTCCGATAACTCCAGGGAGACAGATTTGGGAGTTTTTTTCATCTGCAAGATGCCCAAACCAGCAAAGGCAAGAATCCCAGGACTAGAATTTAACAAGGGGAAAGGCTCCAACAAGCTTAAAAACAGGTTAGCGTCCTGACCAGTTGCGTTTTCAAAGGGTGTAGTATGTAGCAACTTACCTATTCGACCACTTTCAGGCTGGTCTGTTTTTTTTTGCCAACTGCTTGTGATCGCATGAAGGCTGTGATGATGCTGATGGTTACTTGTCTGCGCGGGCGATTCAGTTTAGAAAAAGGGCTGTTGAGCTTGCTAGTTTGGAAAGGTAAACGGGCAATCAGGCCATCGATATTCGACCATTGGGACCGTCTTAGCTGATGCCTATGTGGGTATTGTAGGACATAATCCTTCGAATGTCAATCAATGTGCCGACCAATTGACCAATTAAACCGATATCTGTGAACCAAACCTTTAGTCTGATGCATTGATCATTGAAATACTACCTCGGCCCAAGGTAGTTGCCACTCGAAAGATCGTGTGTTTTTTAGTTCTTTTTACGAATGGCGTGCAGATAGCTTGGTCGAAATTTCCGTGTTATAAGCTTCCACGTAGCTGGCCATCACATTGACACAAATGACTTTATTCCCTATTTTTAAAGGTTATCCACCTTCACTCCGCATGCTTGTCGACGTAATGACCTTGCATCACTTCTGGTTGCCTTGAGCTATTACGTCTCATGCACACATGCCCATATAGATACGGTTGCCCATATCTCATGTGTGGTACCGCATGCTTATTAGGACACCATACCTTTAAATTGGCACTTTCAAATACATGAAAAAAGTCGAAATCTCAGGCTTCCCCTGTTATTACTGTTCAGGCCTTGTCTGAAACAATAGTCTAGGGTCCCGTGTGGCGGAATGAGTCGGGAGTTCTGCTGTACTCCGTCCTCAGTTCATTGGTACTCTGTAAGTTAATTGCGGTGGTTGAGATACGCTAGCTATCTTGGACGCCACACATCCACTTTGGCGTATTCGCCGTTTCTCTCTGCTTTTTATGATGTGGTTGCAACCCACTTTACCGCGGTGACCCAATGCTGAGTAAGCAGCATAGGGTCCATTGGTTGTATCACGCAGAGACGAACGATAATCATGTGTCAAAGGAAGAAGAGGCGTTAACGATGAGATGTTTATTAGGTTTCGGGTAATTGTTTCGTTTACCCTTCTTCCGAGACTGGAAATTTATGCTCACCGCTCTCATTTTATGCCGCTATTTGCCTTGTGCCTGTTGTACCGCCTATCCGGCTGCGTCGGATCCACATCTTACTGTACCTTGTGTCGACACCGCCGTTGACCCCGTTGATTGACTGTGCGGTCGCCAAGGCGTGGATCACACACCAAGACAGGTAAAAGGAAGCCTGAATGTCTACTTACCATGCAGTCAACCGCCACAATCATTAGCATTCTCCTATCTGGTTTTACGAACTCTCTTGTCAGGAGTTCTTCACGGCGTATTACAATCGGGGCCGCCCATTATCTTCGCGGCCAACGAGGGTTGAAGTGAGACAAATCGTAGTAAGAGGCCGGCCGACACAAACGCATAGCTGGTCCACGAGGGTGACCGCGGGGGCTACACGAGCCATAGTGAAATGCGGGCCCGACACAGCCAGACAGGTGGTCCAACCGGCACAAGGCAAGGAGCAACATAAAGCGAGAGTGGTGAGCATAACTCTTCAGTCTCTGTAGATGGATAGATGAAACAGCTACCCGAAACATCAGACACCTTTCCCGGTGAGCTTCTCTTCTTCTTTTGACATACCATCTGGAAATCGCATTTTCGCCACTTGTTATAGTCACGTGTCTGCGCGTCACGACTAATCGGAGGTATTGCCTCATTCCAGGAACCGTGCCTCCTCTGCATGTTCATCAGAGATTCGGAAATTCGAAATAGTTTCGTACTAGGTAGTCTCAGTAGGAAGTGAAACTCAAACATGCGTTTGGACGCCGTTCAAGTTCGCCTATGCGCCTGAAAGCGGCTTTCGCTCTGGACAATCTGGGGTTAAATGTACTTCCCCAAGTCGAGGCTAAACTGACGATGGTATACATTTCTATCATCTATGTAATGACCCTTGATAATGGATGCATTATTAGCATAAACCGTCTACACATGCAAAATGCCGAAATTTACGAAAGATTGATAATCACTCGCCAACCGGTATCAAGGCGTGTACAAAAGCTTTGAAATATTAATATTAATTATTAATGAATTGCGTGAATTTGCAACTTTAAGGACATCTGAAATGTAATATTTTATTTCTGTTGAGAAAGACTAACTTTTTTTTAAAAAAAGTGGCAAATTCTGAAAACGTGAAAAATCACTGTAAATTCGATGAATAAATTTAAATAGAATTGTAAGGTGATAACGTAAGCATACCATTCGGTTTTTATTAAGAGAACTATCCTTTTATCAAATTTCTTAATTGACATTTCTGGTATTGAATTACAATTATTTTGAGATCAACCTTTAAATGCCTGTTAATATTTCATGATTTTCACTGGTTTCCAAATGTACGCTAAACTAATTATTCAAAACATGAGTTAGGTCACCTACCGTAGTTTGTTGGTGCTATTTAAGTTGCTTTTGTCCGTCTTTAGACTCGACTCCAGTCCGAAGTACGCAACGCAGTGGCATCCTGTGCTGTCTCGATATTCGTGTTCGACGAGGTTCATAAAATGCCTCCGGGTGTCTTGAATGCACTTGTTCCGTTCCTTGGTTTCTCCAAATCCATTGATGGACTGGACTTTCGTCGATCCATCTTCATATTCATCGGGTGATTTATTATCTTCTGGCGTGGTTCCCTTAGCGCATTATTTTTATTCATCGTTTTCATGTACAATATCTCTCCTTACTGCTGGAGCAACATCTTGCGTAATTTTCCTATTTCTGTAGCGACTTCATCAAGCTAATAATTTCGGGAAAATAATTAAGTGCGGGCATCTCTTGGTAATTTATTATTGATTGCTAATCGCTATACGACCGCCTCGCTCAAGTATGGATCCGCAACTCCAAGGCAAATTAGACAGTCAGTTTATGCCATACAATCCGAATGAGTCGATGAACCCCACTCGCATATGACTACATTTATCTGGTTTCAACCAGTAGAACATGGTTTGAACCCCTAAGTGGTAGACTTTGACGGCTAACCGCACCTGGATCTGGGATGTCAGTGGCCACTGTGCACTTTTTAGTATCTGAAACGTCTAGTCTGTCTCATCACTCCCACCATATAACAACAGACTGTTAAGATTACGGATATACGGGAGCGAGGGAACGACCGGTGTGAACAGTAAGTAAGTAAACTTGCCACCTCTCTGAAGGACGAAAAAATCTCTCCCAAAACCAGCGTTCTCTCGCTCAGCGCTGGAGCATATGGCTTTTTTGAATGTTAAGGCATTAGAGGCGCACAGAAAAGTTCCTTGGTTTGTCACTTCCTTGCTGCTGTTTGGTCGGCGTGCAGTCCCCACCAGCCGAAGTCTTTATATTGTCATACAATGACCGATAATATGTGGTCGATTTTGGAACGGAGTACGTGCAGTGCCGTCTTGTCTTGCAAATCAGCGTAAGTTGTCACCTTGCCACTAACAGTCAATGGGCACTGTAATAATTATTCCGCCCTTATTTACCGCCTTCAAGTAGGCATACTCCAGGCCACACTTGAGTCCGGGCCTTTAAGAGAATGAACGAAAGCGTGACAAAAGCGATGCTTATTTGGTGGAGGCCTACTGTTACCAGGATGTGTAGACATATAAACACAGCGTGTGCCTCACAACCACTCACTAATTGCGGTGTGTACGATGCACCCCCGGAAAATGTGAGACACGTTTCGATGCCGACATATTTGGCGAATTGCAATGTACTCCGAGCTTCGGAGTCCAGCGGCCACAAGATGTTGGGAACCACGTTTCTTTTCCGTGAGCGTGTTGGCTGACACTGGAAAGGAAAAGCAGGTGGGAAAATTTACTATAGTCCTTTTGGTGAAGTCCGGCAACCGCCTGTCCACTATCACTACACCTACACTAAGTGACCCAAGTAGTTGTTAAGCTAAACGCCATAATCCTAGCTCCACCTTCCACTTAGGGGAAGAACGAGGAGAATGTTAGCAGACGGTGAATTTATTTCACGGAGAATTCCACATTCTTCACCATTGAGTCACGAGCTACTGCCCTGTCGGCTGTCAAGGTCAAATGGGAGTGGCTTTCAGCAATCTATCCTGATTGTTGGACAGAATCGGGCATTTTGTTTCGCCTTAAAGCTTCTGCAGTTGCGTAGCGACCAGCAGTCGGTAATGGGATTTATCTGGTGGACACCAACCACACCTCCGACTTCGTCTGTGGCCTCTGCGAAACGCTTGGCACTGCACTGTAGACATCAATTCAGTTAACACATGTAAAGAACTCCCACGCTTTACGCGTTACCCTGAGCAAAGACGGGCCCTTCAATAGCTGGACGAACTTGGCACGTACAGATGGTAAATATGCTGTGCTTGAAGGAAAAATTTTGGCTGGAATTCTGATACAAATAAACAACTCTTTTTGAAGGTTGAGCATCATAAATTGGTGGTTGAAACGTCAAATTTCACTCCTATTGGGTAGTTCACATGCATTGGAAATGGCTAGTTTACAAGCTGGACTGGATAGTTAAAAAAGGGTCCGTTTGCTCCGACAAGGTCTTGCCAGGGCAATCGTTGTAGTTCTCACTTCTTGGAACAAACGGTTTGATATGTAAGATGTTTCAGCTTCTGAGCACACAAAGCATTGCTGCTTCGAGGAATGGCCTTCTTTGATGGTGTTATAAAGGCCATTTTTAAACTAAGCTAGTCGTCTCCCCTTACTAAGCTTTAAAGAAAACACCAGGTCTTACTAACTCTCAGCATGGGCCTGAGAAGTGTAGGAAATATAACTGTTTCTTTAAATTTCCAGTAAAATTAACTTTATTTCTAGTAAAATCAGCTGGTGTTGGTGGTTAGGCACTGCCCGATTGGTTAACGAATTCACTAGTCCCGCTGTGCCTTGGGGCTCACTCTAGAGCCCCGCCAGCAGCCAAACAATGGCTAGTATTATAGGCAGAAGAACCCTATGGACAAAGACGAGGGAGGCTTTAGTGACTAGTTCTGATTTATTAGCCGTCATCAGCTTACTATACCCAACCTCAGCTATTGCAGTACCCGAGACTCGACGCGCGACGTGTTGCTTAGAAGTCCAACGCTCTAATTATTAAGCCAAGGGCTCGTTGTCTTTTAGGTTTCAATCGGAACTATTATTACCGTTGGATAAGCGCTCCCCGATCGGTTATGAGACTCACTCGCTCCTGGTGTATTCCTCAAGCTTTTCAAGCGTGATTTAGCTTCTTAGTCAACCTTTTCTGAAAATCCATATCCCTTTGCGTCTTTTTAGACTGATGTCAAGGAGAAAGTTTACTTCTAAGTTTTCGCCAAAAGCACACACCGTTTATACTTTTTATCCAACGTGATATAATCAGATTTTCCAGAGACATCTTAATCCCGTTCTACATTCCTAGAACTACCACAGAACGCCTCCCACCTCTCTATTCATATACATATATATATATATATATATATATATATATATATATATCAACCCTTTAAAAATCATACCTTCAATCTATTTCTTAGAAACTCCGGTGGAACAGTCATCAATGAGTACTTACTGGAGGCGGTCTCTCAGGGGAGACAGAGATCTTCCATCCAGTACGGTGATATGCGTCGGAACCTGGCGAAAGCGGTTTTCAACGAGAAAGGTACGTTCAACGCAGATATTTGCATGCACACTGCAAGCATCTGAATGTCTCCGTATACCTAGGTCTTGAGCCAGGTGTGGTGGCACGCCCAGGGGCGGCTCCGGCCGCGCCAGCCACCTGCGCCCTCTCCCATCTCCGGTCTTCTTGACTCTGTCTTGACACCGGGCTCAGGTGGGGGAGGAGGAGAGAGTGCGGTAGCTGCAGCGCCAGGCTACTATCACTTAAAACTAATTAACGCGCAAGTCACCCTCCCTGCACCACCTGGTGTGGAGCATACAGTGGACCTCGTCGAAATCGACGGTCGAACTGCCAGGTCTTGACAAGGTAGATGGTCTATCGATTTTTACGTCACCCTCATTTTCCTACAGCGGTTTTCCACCGTCTGCTAGATGAGGCGGCTTTAATTAGGATGCGTTGCTCTTCGCAGTTGGCTGAAACCAAACCCGACACACGCTTGTAGCTTCACATGAAACATCCAGCTGGACTACGACTCCAACGCTGGTGCGAATCCGACTAACTGTCAATGTTACGAGCAAGACGCGTAAACTGCACGAAATATTGTATCGAAATATTGATTCGATGTACAAAGAAAGCGAGACTAGTATCGAACATTTGGGAATACATAGTGCAGAAATGACGTTAACATCGTGATAAACACAAACAGGGGGTAAATTTGGAAACTGGCTACTGTGCCATGGCCTTCTGGCTTTGTTTTGAGAAGCTTCCCAGCCTCCCGTCTTGGCCCCATTCTCTAAACAAAATGTCCACTGAGTAACTGTATACCTTTACTCGTTGACTTTTAAGGTTTACAGAATGCGAGCTACTTTTTCGAGTCATAATTGACGAAAAACGGTAGAAAGGGGGATGTTTTATTTCACAGCCTTTTTTCCTGGAAGTTTGTTATCATGCGGGAATGGGCAGTGATTTTTTTTCCCTTGTAACCGGATTCTCAAGCCTATATGAGTGATATTTCCCACTTTCAAATGCTTGAAAAGGAAAAAATTAATATTTCAGGAATTTTGGCGCCCACCGCATAGACTTTTTGATATTTAAACGGTTCACTCGTGTGTATATTTTGTTAGATTCAAAAGGAATATTTCGCGTGTTGCCTACGATTCCTTGCCTGCCTGTGTCTTATGGTCTCTGAGCTGTTATTTTCATGTTTGTATACCGTGCTGTAAAGCAGTCAAGCAAACTGCTAATAGCACTGTTTTCTCAGACAGTAAAAGAACTGTTCACCGGCATTGAAATTGCCTTGCAAGCATTTGCACACAGACGTGCATTTTCTCACAAGTGAGGTCAACGCAGTTGGCTGGGCAGATTATCAAACGATAATCGACGTTGAGCCACGTCTAATGTGTGGGCACGAAATCTCGCATTCCTGGCCTTTTCGTCTCGCGACCAAGCTTAAGTACGTTTCTTTCGTTTGAAAGCATACCTGAAGTTTCCAAACAGGAGGTTCTGCGAGGCAAATCACTCATATGAGACATGCAAACGACCGAACAACAAGCAACTATTTTGGACCTGTGGAGTGCCGTCCTCAGGTCATCCCATCACTAGTCGGTTGCTAGGCTTGGAGGGTGCACTGATGCATGGGTTAGAGTGGAAAGAGTGAGAGAGAGATCGACCCAGGTAAATGCACCTTCGCTCATCGGCGCAGTCGTCAAGTTAATAAACCTGACGTGCCTGGACCTATCACGATGCGCTAAGTGTCGTGGTTGCTAACCGAGGGGATAACTCAGGCCTGATGACCGACGGACAGGCTTCAATGGCTCCATATATGAGCCATATGAGATTTGAGCCGCCCTTCCAGAAGACTGTTATGTGCAAAGGTGATCAGAGCGTGTGTGGCACGCGTAGATGGGCTGCCGAGATTTGTCATGCACTGCGCCCACCTCCGGTCGTCTTGACGTCATCTTGCCATCGAATCGGGGTGGGTGAGGGAAGGTAGAGTGTGGTAGTTGTCGCGTAAGTCTGCCTCTAAACTAATTCGCTCGAAAGTCACCGGTACGGGTTCCACTTTGGAACACGTGGTTGACGTTGTCTCCGACGTTCCGTAATACCGCAGACCAGTGATTTCTACTGAGCACTAAATCTGTACGCAAACTTACACAGAAGAGGCATGGCATCGATGTTCAAACGCAAACCCCTGTACACTCGAGGTTGCAACAGTGCCTCAGGGGGCAGGGATTAGCTCATCAGCTGTTCTTAGCAAAAGATATCCTTCCTACGTTTTGGGACTGTTTACCAGATAACTGAATGCTGCGTTAGGCCATAGCGATCTATGTGTGCTACTTCCAATAGTAGTATCGGCATTTTTTCCCCCAGCAGCAGGAATATACATACCAGTGAGCAAGTTAGGATTCAGAGCATGAAAAACCGTAGGTTATCGTGCAGCAACACTTAAATAATTCTTAACTTGTCTACTGTCCACGCCGTTCTGTGAGTTAACCTATGAAATTCAACAATGTAATTTCCTGATAAATAACCCTGGACTTACCTTTTGCCAGTTGTCGTTGAGAGTTCAAAAAATTATCAAGGGAGTATTTTTCTCACAGTTCAGTCTGTATAGGTGAATAAAAGGATTTTAATCTCTTATTAATTTAGCATTTCTGTCAGTTCTGTATTAATAGCGGTGTCAATCATTTGTTTGCTTATTTTGATTAGCTCTCTCCTCCCTCCCTCCTCTCTCTCTCTCTCTCTCTCTCTCTCTCCTCTCTCTCTCTCTCTCTCTCTCTCTCTCTCTCTCTCTCTCTCTCTCTCTCTCTCTCTCTCTCTCTCTCTCTCTCTCTCTCTCTCTCTCTCTCTCTCTCTCTCTCTCTCCTCTCTCTCTCTCTCTCTCTCTCTCTCTCTCTCTCTCTCTCTCACCTCTCTCTCTCTCTCTCTCTCTCTCTCTCTCTCTCTCTCTCTCTCTCTCTCTCTCTCTCTCTCTCTCTCTCTCTCTCTCTCTCTCTCTCTCTCTCTCTCTCTCTCTCTCTCTCTCTCTCTCTCTCTCTCTCTCTCTCTCTCTCTCTCTCTCTCTCTCTCTCTCTCTCTCTCTCTCTCTCTCTCTCTCTCTCTCTCTCTCTCTCTCTCTCTCTCTCTCTCTCTCGTGCTTCGTCTGTCGGCTGAACTTTCTACAATGGCAAGTTATGCCATTCGCTTACTGCTGCTCAATTAATCCGCCGGAACAGTGGACTGACACTCCAGTTGGTTGCATTTTATGTTTACCTACGTGGGACAGGTCATGAACTGCTGTCGGCGTTGCTTTGTCCAGTATACGTTTGGTAACATCCCTCCCTTGGAGGCAGTTCGACCGTCGCAGACGCCATTGTCTACTATGTGCCTTATAGCGTGTCGCTGGCAGGATGGTGATTGCAGGTTTGTGCAGTCTGCGCCGTTCTTCCTGCTCCCCGTCACCCGTCTTAACCCGGCGGAAGGGCGACTGAAGATAGACGTGGGCCTTCGTGACTGAAAATCGGTAAACAGCTCGTCTGCGCGTTGTACGCATGATTGACATCTCACCTGCGTGAAAGTGCTATAGGGGCCACAGCCAGCGTGGTGCCTATGGTAGTCTGACTCTCCTTTCCGGAGAACCACGTTATCTCGTCAGTTGACAACCTCTCAAGTTAAGAATTTTACCGGGTCTTCAAGGCTTTAAAATGCGTGAGTTTAGGGGGAACAGCTTTCCCACTCGACCTCGTTTTCCCACGCACCAGTCCGCTGCACTAGTCAATTTGTCGTTAGGATTGTACGCAAGTGGCTAGCTCGATACAAGCCTACACTTAGGCGTGCCACCGTACCTCCCCGATTTGTGGCAATTTTTATTAGATGCGCATCCCACTTAGCGCGTGCCGTGCTCTATTATGTCTCCGGTGTTTGGTCCAATGGCCCTCCCGCGTCGTCTATTGCGAGGGTTGTGTTTTTCAGGGCAAGAGTGCTGCCCCAAGTAAATACGTTTGTTTGATGCGTTTTACGCCTTTGATTCGCCTAATTCTTTTCAGGTGCCTTCAAGTTGTCTAACCTGATCGACCAGCATCTCATAACTGCGTTGGTTCCCTTCCTGCCTCTGCAGGAGGTGCACGTGCGGCAATGCATCACTGATGCGGCGGCTCGTATGTTCGTGGAGGCCACGGAGGAGATGAAGGACTTTGTTGTCGACGAATTGGACTGGGGCCCCAACGATATGCACATCTTTTCCGAGTCTGGCTGCAAGCTCATCTACGAGAAGGTGGGCTTCTACCTGCAGCATTCTGGGCTAGCAGAGGAAACTGACAATGACTCAATCCTGCAAGATCCCCTCGCTCCCTAACTGCTCCTCCTTCTACCTCTGTATCAAAGCCTTTATCCTGTACTTATTTTTTCTTCACTCTGCTGCTTTTCAGTCATGCACTTAAACAAATAATTACTTTATTATGTGCTTCTAAAAATGCGCTTGTGGCTTTTGGTATAATTTATCGTTCCCTGATATCTCGGTCCGCCTTACACTATCTCCACCTCATGCTAGGGTTTGCGTTTTATGGTTGAATATACAGTTCAAAACGTCGCAGTATATATGCCATTCCAGTTCACGATTTGTGTGCTTGTCTTGTTAGAAAATATTCTGGTTATCCTAAACTACAACCACCGATAAATCTGTGTTCGAAATCAGGTTGCCGATTTTTGTGCCTCCTTTTGGCTCTCTGCACATCAGGTGTTCTAATTACTAGGCAATTGTGGGTCTTTTGCGGGGTCTTTTTGCGCTTCGAAAACCCGGGAAGCCTTGACTGAAATCCTCAGATTTTGTTCCACAGAAAGCTCATTTGTCTGGTGTTGCATTAGTGGCAAGCATCAACTACTGTTTCGGACAGGGCATCATATACGTATTATGGATCTTAGATCGGGCACGCGAATTATAAACCCGAACCCACCTAAGACAAGGACGTTAGCCTAAATCGTAAGGTAAGGCGTAAACAAAAACTGCGGTTATCACCTGTGGCAGAAATTTGCTAGCCAGCTAATGCAGTTGTCAACAATTTGCCCCGGAGACGACGTACGTTTTCTTCGACTTTGGCAACAGGGCTCACAGTCTAAGCTTCAAGCCATTCATGTGATTAGTAGTTGACAGCGCACAGGAACTTGTCATTTATTGAATATCCACAAACGCCAGTCGACGTTTACGGTGCCCAAGCCGTGATCGTCAAACATGGGGATCCTGGTTCACAATATGTCCTCCCATAGCGACTATCCGCGTTTCTGCCTTATGGTTTTAGTTTCAACTCGAGAGCTACCACACCAGAGCACTTCATTGTAGAAACGCCAAATCAGTGCTGGGCAAACGGGGAATACAAAAGTAGCATGCAACGGCAGGTTGCTAACTGGGAAAGTGGCCCTCGCCGATTTAATTACGGCAAATGCTTGAATCGTTGTGCCTTCGGGCTTAGTCTAGAGCCCTCACGGCAGTTGCATAGCAACTTGTAACACATAAATAAGATGGATAACCGACTAAGACGAGGGATACCGGAATGGCCATTTCTGACTTATTAGCCGTCATCAGCCAGTCATACTTAATCCCGCGTTTGGACCACCAGGGTAGCCAACTCATTATCATAGCAAAAGGTCTGGTAATCATTTTAAAAGCAGAAGTTATGGAACTTCTGAAAATACAAAAGACGAAAGTGATCGCCCCCTGTGCTCTTCGAAGCTTGTTGGAAGAAGTTGCATGGTCTGGTGATGCACATAGAAACTTACGCAATTCTAGCGACAGGAACCCTGAAAAAGCATGTGCGCTGCGTAAAAGAATAGTATGGAGTTCTTACGAAAATGGGGACGCGGACTGCGAAGGGCAATTATATTATGATGGCGTTTTTCCCTACCCTGCCGAAAGGGCCCAAACCTCGGATGTTCCTCTTATTATGTAGTGTCTCCAGTCCTGATCGGACATAGTGGCTGAACCAAGCCTACATATTGGACAGTTAACTGGACCGGACAGTTAGTACAAGCCCCAGATATCTGTAAATACGAAAGGTGTTGATACTTCTATCGTGCTCCCTATCGATACTGTTGTCAACCCCCTTCGAGAACGATGACTAGCCATTAAGTGAAACACATTGCGTATCTCCCGAAAATGTGCCTTTAAATTTTCTCCAATCCAAAAGTGTCAAATCAGAAAATGAATTTCCTCTTGCCGATAAAAACTATTAGGCGAGTTCCGAGTGACATTTCAGAAGGCGATGTAATCGCGCGAACAAGAAGTTTATTGCTCTGACATTTCAGACTTATACGAAAACTAATTTGCATCAGGACTTACAGCGTAGAAATAGATTTCTGATGAGGACTCACAGGAATACCGGCTAGTCTTCTGGTAGAATGCCGCAATTGCGGTGCCAGCCACATGCACGACACATTTGGAATAAGTCAGTTTGGCCATCACCAATAGCTGTTCACTTGCCGTAAATTAGTTTAATGTGACTGTAGACTTGCGCATCATCAGCTACAATCCCTGCGCTCAGTGTCATATCAGAGCCAAGGCGATCGGATACGGGTTTGAGCGAAGTGGCTAAAAAAGCTAAACATAACGCCTGCGCGTGCCACACACGACCTGGTCGATGTGTGCATGATGTACCCGGGTTTCAAAAAAGCATGAAGGGGACGTTTCAGATCCCACCAGAGTGGGAGTGCTAAAGCGGCCATAGTAAAAAGCAGCCATTTTAGCCTGAGTGCCCGTTCTGAGGGGATCGACTTATCCCGGCAGCTGGCAGCGAACCGTGATACTTTTGGAGTTGCTGGGGGATGTTTTGCTAAGGATCGACCTCAGCCCATCTTCCCTCTCCCAGACACCAGTCCACTTTCCGTGTCGATTAGACTGAGTCGTCTTAGCACAACATTGGTTAGGCTCGCTGTCTGGGCGGCGAGGGTTTTAGTTTATTGCTCTTAATAAGCGAAAGAAACCAATTTCGCTAAAGCAAAAAGGTGAGTGAGGTAAGAGTGAGTGCTGCCACGCCAGTGTTCCGTCCGTCCCCATGGGCATGCGGTAGACCTGGCGACGTGTGAATTCTGCGCTGTCGTGTACCGTGGAGTAGCAATATAATTATCTGGGCTCTCGAATTATCATCTTTATCGTTTAACAGAAAAAAATGAACATGAGCCTGTTTGGTGAAGTTAAAATCCACCTACCGTGGAGTGACCCAAAGAAAAGCACTGATATAATCACGCTACGTTTGGGAAGGGGTTTAGAGGAACCATATGGCAACGTTTTTGTTCAATTGCTTTGACCGGCAATTGACACTTGGAGGCATTCACCTAACTCTGTCACCACTTATTATAGCCTTTCTTAAAAAAGTCACTATTAAAATTGTATTCACAAAATGTAAGTAGTATAGATTTTAGAACAATTTCCCGTGCGAGGAATTAAGAGCAGATGTTCAAATTGGAAATTCTCCGGCACAGCTTCATTGAATGTCCGAGAACACGACGGTAGAGCTGCAAATGTAACAGGGCACCCAAGCCCAGCCCTTACCCAAGACAAAATTATCATCTGCTTGTACAAGAGAAGGAATAGATTAAGTCATTCCAGTTCTCTTTATAAGCGTGCTATCACGGACCTCTTACTAGATTTGTTGCACGATGTTCGTTTTTTTTCTGTTGGATGCAGATAGAAGACGGTGCCCGTTCGCATCCTAAATTCCAGCAGCCATCTCTTGGACCTCGTTCGCAGGCTTGTTTATTTTGGAATTCTCTCTGGTGGCTCGGAGTCTTGGTGACGTTACTGAGCGTGATCCTATTGCGGTTCAGTTAAAGAAAATTGTAATTATCATAACCGATAAACATTAAGGTCCCGAAAACCGAGCCCTACAACAACACTATTAACGCTCAACCAGTCCAATGGATCCTCTCCAATACAGAAACGTTGTGGTTCAATAAACAGAAATGCATTTGTCCAGTTCAGATGACGTTGATGGGGCACCGCGTCAAAGGCTTTGCGGGAATCGATGTACATTACCTCTACTTCGATGCTCTCTTCTAAAACAAACCTCCAAAGAAGTCAGCGTTCTTGGAAGACAGTAACACCATAGCCATAAACCATGCTGAAAATTATGTAAGATTTCATTTGTATCGCAAAATAGTATAATACCCCACTTTACAAGGACTTTTATTGTTTTTGAAGCTACTCAAGTCAAGCTTGTAAACCTAAAGCTGCTTGCTACCATTTTGCTACCTTCCTTACATAAGGGAACAATGTTGGATGTCTTGCAATTCGAAGGCAAACTCCCTGTTCTCATTAATATCTCAAAGAGAGATGAAAGAGACATTATTAGCTCAATAGGTAGTTCCTTATGTATCAGCCCAGGAAAACTCTGTGGTTTAGTTTTCCTGAGGAACCAACTTACTTTTTCGAGGGAAAAGGTATTAGTTTTAATGATAGGTGCATTTTAAATTCCGGATTGTCTTTGGGGGATCCCATCCTAAACATCGATCTAAAAAACTTGTACTTCCTGCGGTCCTTACGTAAATACCTTTCCGACGCCAACCTTTAGACGCACAATGTAGTTCTGGTGCTTCCTTTTACTGCAGATGTACCTTGAAAGGTTTTGAGACATATTATGGCTTCTGCTATCAGTCGACGCTCGAAGCCACTTATAGCAATACGTTTTTGGTTACGGCATTCATTACGTTGCTCTTGATATACCTGCCTTGATATGGGATGTTGAGGATGCAAATATTTTGTCCCCTGTCACTCTCTATTCTCTAGTATTATATTGTATCGTCAGTTTGACACATAGGCATCAGGCACTTGACCTTATTAATTTAATAGAACAGTTCCCGAATCTACTGAAACATGTCATCATAGACTGCCCTTCGACGTATAAATTGTACGGTGAACCTTTGGACGCCATGGCAAAATGAACAGCTTACTAATGCATCGGAGAAAACAGCAATAAATGGTTACTTTAGAGAGGAAAATTCCCGCACCGTAGGAGAAGATTTGTAGTAACATATGATTCCTCGTATAGTGTACATAGACAATAATTCATATTTCGTTTCTTTTATGAATTATGCTTAACGTTATAAGAAAAGAAATATCAATGACACTACTGTGTACTTTTAAAAATCGATTTCATGTTTTAAATTTCTACTGCGTTCCAACGTTTCCCTATAACTGTACTGGCCTGAAGAGAAGTTATCGAAAGCAACGCGTATGCTCGCCAAGTCATTTTTTGAATCGTTTTCTTGTGTGTTTCACATTGGCGATTGAACGATGTTCCTGCAGTATTCATAAGGCAGTCCTTAAATTTGCAATGTCCTTCCACATATCTTAAATCACGAAGGGTAAATAAATGTGAACATTTCAGCATAGGGTTGCTGGAATTCAAGTGGCAAAAACCTGAGTTAATTTTAAGCACTGACCGGTTTAGGGTTTCGGCGGGTAAAAACGATTAAAGAGCAAACCAACGATATGAAATCAAAATAATTATTTCCCTGTTTCAGATCAGCAGTACATACTCATTAAACTCAGTTCAGGCTATCATTAAATAAAGATATAAGCTGGGTGCACAAGGTATTATGAAATATTAAGAGAATCAACTCAGCCGATCGGAGACCCAAAACCGTACTCCCACTCGTTATTCAGACTGTACTATGGACAGAAGTTAAACTGAAGTGGAACTTTTGGAAGTCTTTGTCTGTTTTTCTATCCTCGTGCCTAGTAACCAAACCCACGAACTGTCCGTCCAAAAACTCGATAAAAACTGCTTTTAATGCGTGTCATGTCTTGCTTTTAAAGAAATATTAACGGGCAGCAGAGTTCTAACATGCGTGAGTTTTGGCATTTTCTACCGACAGCAATGCCAGGCAATTTCGAGAGTTGGAACACATGGATTTAACGTTAAGTGACCGCACGCTTTCTTATGCATACTGTGCATGAAACTTGAAGGTGTACAGCCCATGAAGAAGAGAGGCTGCTGAGCTTTACCCCCGTGCAAATGCGAATCCTCTACACCAGAGCTGATGGAATGGCAGTGCACACTTCAAAATCTGATGTGGTGGTAACTTGGTACCGATCGATATTATACCCTTACCGGATTGTTCGCCGGTGAACAGGGCTCTTTCGCACACCCGAAACTCACACCGTGGTTAACTAAACCACGGCAGACCCACAACCTAGTTAGATGATTGCGGCTATCAGCTTGTGAGTTCTATTCTGCAATGCAGCCAAGCGTATTGTCTCCGTTTCCCTGATTTTTGAAAATACTGTTTTTTTCACCATCACACGCCGACAGCTGTTGGCTTTTTCGTGTTCAAGCTTTGAGTACAGTGCAGAGAGAAGCCAGCAGGAGAATTCCTGCGGTCTATACAGTATTCCAGTTGTAGTCAGAGCCATCGATGTGCAACCAGATGTGCGTCGGCCTGTACGTTCGGCCGATAGCGTGATATGAGCGTGATTGAAAAAGAGTCCTCTACGTTGGTATCAGCTTCGTCAAATGATTGGACGATGGTTGATTTAGTCGGCTATCATCGGGGCAGCTCGGGAATTTTGATCATTTGATTACTAGCGCGTAGGTGGTTCCATGTGTGGACTGAACTGAACTGGAACCACCTGTTCGTTTCTTTTTAACAAGCTTCTGATCTCTCGCCAGAACGCACATCGTTTGCAATATCTTATCATGCAAAGGGGCCTAAACAGAAATCATAAGCCCGTAAAACTCTACCTCGAACCCTTAACCGATCAATGCTTATTCTCCAAACACTTATCAAGACCTGCACGTGCCTTTTGGACCTTTATTTCTTATTTATAGAGTTCAAACCGATATCTTGTTTACAAAAATGTTTTCACTGATGATGAAAGAGAGGAAATAGACCCCTTACACAATACAAGTGGCGTTAACACCTTTCCAGAAATGCTACTGATATAACATTGCTTTAAAAAAAGTTTGGTACCTCAGTGCACCATTAAGATAAGCCCACTTCGTGAACCTCGCTATAAGTTATTGATATTATTTTCTTAGACTAAAAAGGGACATTTACCGGAATAGTTAGAAATTTTGGAGCGTAACGTTGCTCAATTTCTGGCATGTGTATTAATACTTATGTGTATAATTATCTCAAGCTGTCTACAGCTTTATTCAGGGCGATGATAGCAGGCGTTTTTGGAGCACAGGCATTTCAAAAGTTAATGTAAGCCATAAATGATTGAAATATTTCTTTTTTTTTCTGACATACTTCAGCATTAAAAAATATTCATACATGGCATAAGAAATGGCGAAAAAGATAGGAAACTGTGATCTTCACACATTTCAGCTATTAGCATTCAGTCTATCTCAAACCCAGGGCTGAATAAACTGTGAGGCAAACCCGATTTCCCTTGTTTGTGAACTTCAAATTGTCAGACAATACTGGCCTTTTTTCTCGTCGGTCGCTCGAAACTATCTCGGTTCCTTAGAGCTTATTGAACTAACGTCCATATATATTAGACCATTAAATGTCTAGACAGTCGTTTTACACTAAAAACCTCACCTAAGTAGAAGATTTTGGCAGATTTTGATATTTACGTTGACACAATTGTGAAAAACACGGCGGCCTCGGTGGGATTATAATCAATGGCGAAACTCAATGAAGGTCACGCGATTACGTTCCACGCTAGAATGCATATATAGGACTAACAGACTGTATTTTTATTAGGAGAGATGAGTTCACTTCGCTTTGGTATACTCCAACGTACACTTATCCTTACATTTATACTATTAACGGCAAAAGGTAAGTTACCATGAATAATGCTTCTCTGAGCCCAGAGTTATATTTGCAGATAAAATACTATCTTAATATGAACCGACGAATAAATATTCATAGACCTTTGATTCCATTTTTTTTCTCATAACGTCAAATATTACTTGCTAAGCTATTCATACGCGATACAGTCTCTAACTGAAAATGTTTGCATTGTCATGTAGTTGAAAGTTCACCTAAGAAATCATTTGAAATATATGAGATTCATCAAGCTGTAGGATCTTTCAACGTAAGCGTCCCTATCGCCAACGATTCTATGGTAAGAAAATGTTTTATGTTTACAAATAACGCCCTCTTGATGAAAAAGCTTCGAAGTTAAATAATTTTTTTAACAGGAAATCCGGCTTACCTATGCTGATGAGGAATTCATAGCCTCAAATGGAAGCTGTGCGTTGCAATCCACCATGGCATTTAAATTTTCTTGTCCGATTGAATGCAGTAAGCTATTCCTTTCACTAATTGCATTCCTATTCCTTCAACTTGCTATTGTAATCTGATTTTTTGTGAATAGAGGGCATGCTTTGCTGAAATGTTTGGAATTTTACTTTCAAAATAAAGCGTACCTCACTCTCTCTATCATTACTAATTTTGCTACTTATCATTTGCTTAGGCAATAATTCGTACCTAAGTTGGTGTTTTAGTTTTCTGGTTAAAAAAAGGTTCTTCCCCATTTTTAGTGACACAGGGGTGCTTCCTTACTATCTGCCTCCCAGAGATCTCGTTTATGGAATCAGTAATAATCAACCTCAATGAAACCCACGACATTATCTACATTCACGGTGGGTAAATGAGCAAGCTCTCTGCCAATTTTCCTATCAGATGCATAAATTTATGTTTTGGTTATTTAGCGAATGGCTATATCCTCCACAATGACACTGTTAAAATGCGTTTTTGTCTAAAGATTAGTGCGTCAGGAACCATATTCCTTTTTGCCACATCGTATTCCACAAAATAAGCACAAAATTAGACAGGGCACTGGAAACAGCTGCCAGATTTGCGTGAACGAAAATCGGAACCAATTTTTACTTGTTCGATATAATTAAAGGAGTTTGGATATGTTGCTCTTGGGAGACCGGAACCAATCGGAACAAATTTTTTGTTCGATATAATTATAGGAGTTTGGACATATTGCTCCTGGGAGACCGTGTCGATCCAAAAATACTCAGCGTCAGTTTAAAGTCCCATTGACATGCCATGCACGACATTTTATGAAAAAAATCAATATGCAAATAAGTATTCCACATGCAAATGTAGCTGCAGTTAAATCACCCAGTACTGTGAAATGTAAATTATTTTTTT
This sequence comes from Schistocephalus solidus, assembly GCA_017591395.1. Classification (NCBI taxonomy): domain Eukaryota; kingdom Metazoa; phylum Platyhelminthes; class Cestoda; order Diphyllobothriidea; family Diphyllobothriidae; genus Schistocephalus; species Schistocephalus solidus. The sequence goes on along the minus strand of WEDG01002467.1, from coordinate 16,310 downwards.
ATAAACAAGAATAAAACTTAAATAAAATGCATGGATTATTATGTACTTGTGAATTTTAACGACCTTACAATTAAAGCTAGCGATAGTTCATCCATAATTGTATTAACGTAAGCAATCTGCTATAAATATATATATCGTTTTATCAAGAGCAGCTTATTCGTTTTAAAGGATTGAAAATTATCTCAAATAGACTATTCCATAGATTTTCGTCCTTATCAGATGTCACACGCTTGCACGATCAACGTAAGACGTATTTTCTTATGTCTCGTTTCTATTAAGTTTTATTATCAGTTAACTGCCTGCACCTGTTTAAAAGATCGCCAGCTGTGTGGCCCTAAGAAACCGGTGCTTCCGCCGGATAAAGGTCCGTTCATTTTTACGACAATTCTTCAACACCAGCCAAGAGTAAGCATAAAAACATGGCATTTTATTACTGATACTGTTATTGAGAATGTCATTGAGCCTAACCATCGTTTTTTTTCTCGTTAGTACGTTCTCTTGGACAGCATGATCTTCATCGTGTTTGCGAAAAATGCAACATGTATAAATGAGTATTCGGCCGAGAATTTTAAGTGTAAAGTCGAACGCAGTAAGTTACTCTTGCTCGTTTGTGACAGTGTTGGATTGCGTCAATTGATTTGTGTAATCAGATTACAATGTAATTTACAATTTAAAAACAATTTTTCTGTGAGGTCATCCGAATAGAAAGCGAAACAAGTGCAAACCCATGCAATTGTAAGAGAATATTTTAATTTTTTGCCAGCCAAAACGTTTCTGTTTAACACGCCATCGTATGACTGAGAGTATGTACAAATTGAAAATAATTAGACAGTTCTACCAAACGTGGAATATTGATTTTTGCAAAAATCGTTGAATATTTATATCTATTCCGTGTAAATATTTTAGTAACCACCACTTATTCAGAAAAGCTTAATCTGAAAATTCGTACTCCTTTGGAAGTAAAACTGGGCAATTTTTATCATCATTTCCGAATAAACTTTACGAAGACGTAATTTAATATTAATTTAATGATCTATCTGTTTATGAATTCCAGGAGCTGAGTATTTCGATAAAACTGTCTTTGAGCACATCGTCAAAAAGCAGATGTTAAACCAATATTTTTACTAAACGAAATATAAGATTAAGCATAATTACTGAGAACCAGCAAATGTTAAGGATGTAGCGAGTTTTTCAATTTCATCTCCAAATCATCGGCCAAGGAAAATAAATATTAAAAAAGCTTGGATTCATGCATAACAGCCCCAAAATTATAATTCAATCCATTGAGCTAAATTGCACAGACACCAAAATTCTATTTTCCTAACTTAAACGTAACGCTTACTCTAACCCCGATCTTGATTTCATAACTTTTCTTTATCACAACACTAGCTGTAAATTTAACCAAAAGACAAACATTGGCTTGGTCTTAACCATACTTTACGTCAACAGTGACTTTAACGCTAACAATTATCTGGAATTCAGCGCAAAGTCACCCGTGGCCTTCAAAAAAACTATCGATTTTTGTGTGCAAGTAAGAAAATGTTAATGGGCTCATACGTTTTTATTTCAGTTTGTAGCTGTTTCCATTTTTTGTCCCTTTGTAGGTGTATAGGTTACTTTCATAATTGGGTTTAAGCCAGCCTTTCTTCCTTGTGGGGTTTAATATAATACTTGCACGACGGAAAATATTTGCATAGATCGAAAAATTCACCAAGTCTGGTATGTTTCAGTGGCTAAATATTTCCAAATTACTGTCTTTCTGACGGAGGTCAAGGACATCGGAAAAATGTTGATCGGCTTTGCAGATGCTAATGCAATTAACGTGAATTTTTGGATTTCGATTGAGTTGTCTTCAAGGAAGTTATTAATAGACAGTAAGTTACGGTCATGCTAAATTTTTCTTCAGTATGAAGATTTATTACTTTTGACTTTGCATGACTTTTTCTATAAAACTAGAATATACTTGAATAAAGTGAAAAAACTTTGGAGTTCGTGTTTCAATTATCAATGGAACTAATTTTTTAACGTATTTCCTAAAATTTCCTCTTTTAAGGAGTGTTTTACCCTGTAAATGATGGCTATATCAGTAAGTGTACAAAACTGCCAGAAATTGAACTTCATTGGTTCTTGCGAGGATCGCGATTTGGTCTCAATTTGTCTAACGTAAGCTGTTCTTGTAATTTTTGCATAAGATCACAGCAGATGATTATTAAACCCAACCATCCACATTCCTTTTCGTCCCATACAGAAGACTGCTTGATTAAAATCACGCCATTTATAGCTTATTCTAATTGGTCAAACAGTTATATAAATGCTCGTTTGATTTAAACACAAGGCTAAATGTTTATCTTTAGAGGGAGTTATAAAGATTTATTAAGATATTTCAGCGTTGCAAGCTTAATAACTAGTTTCCAGTCTACTTCTTTATTTCCTTACAAAAGAACGCTTTAATAATCGAAGCATTTTGATGCATTTTTACTTTATCAAACATGTTTTAAGTCCTGTGGCTTTGACATGATGCATTTTTCACGCCATTTGATACTGGTGATATGTGCATGACCTCAAAATTATGCGAATAACATGATCTGCTCTAAATGAATTCGAAACCCTACAGGTTAAAAAGTTGAGTTTGCTGTCCAAAATGGAGGATAAGATACAAATACAAATTGCGTTTCCCCAAGCAGACAAAGTCCGTTCGATTTATCCTGAACGGAGTCTTTGGATTCGAGCCGCAACGTACTGCATTGTTAAACAAAGTTAGCAAGCGGAAATACGTCGTATTTAAAAACTGTTATCCAAAACGTTTAATGGAATTAATTTGGTTATCTGTGCACGATGAACTGTGGGCATACTTCGAAAACTGTATCAACCCTCATACATGAGCATCAGATACCGGTGAGAAGTTAACGTTAGCTAGCCCATCTAGATAATTACACGCTGGATTCATGATAAACGTTCGCATGGGCGAATTCTCGCATTGTTGACGCCTGTAAAAATAAGGAATACACTTTACATCCTGAAGACAAAGAACCTAAACTAGGCACACATGTATATGCATACGGATTAAGATTTTATATACAGATGAGCACATTCAGCCTAGATAGGAGGACAAGATAAATGGACAGTCATCGCCGAAAAAAGAAACCTTTGTAAAGCAGTGTTAATTGATCGACTGCTTCAGTACATTTCACGACGACCAAGATAATACTCCCAAATAGTTACGCAAAAAAGCTATTTCGTTCTCAAAGAATGACACCCAATTCCACATGGATTTTTCGATGCCTTTTTTTAAATTTTTCCGTAGATTTGTTTTTGCCCTTGCATAAAGCAATTAACTGGGACTATCGTTTCAATCTATTCAGCAAAAACAGGCTCTGATCATTGGGGTTAAAATAAAAATGAATAAATGATATTACTAGTTTATCAACAAGCCTCGTTCCAGTTTGTGGTTTTCAGTAACCTTGAATATCAGAAAGCCTTTTAAAAGCAATCTAATAATGTGTGTGTGGGCTAACGTTCGACAGGACAGATGAAAGCCCGTCTTGTTTGGCACACAAAATTGTGAATATTGAGTTGTTGTGAAGGCCTAAGGCAGTAACTTTGGGAATTAAAATAACAGTGTATCCCAGTCATGTTTAATATTATCGCATTATGGTTAGAAAAAGAATAGTTTTAAAGTTTCAAACTTTTTTCTTAATTATAATACCGAGAGATAACTAAGGCAGTGTGGTTAAGTCGCATAATATGATAAAAACGATTGCAAACTTCGTAAACCAGGTGAGCGATGAAACAAGAATGTGATATTCGAGGATAGCTAACACCCACAGAGAAATGTTTCAAAAAATTAAAGAAAGGAGATGCTTGCAGTGCAATAGCATGCTTTATGATAAAGATGTCAGACGGGTTTTCAATTAATATGATTCAACATACTCGAGAGCATACCTTAGAATACGCGATTGGACTCATTTTGACACTTTTAAAAAGACCGTATCGTCTGCATTGGTTGTACATTAGACGAAATTTGGCAAACAGAACTAAATGCTTTTCAGTGAAAGAGAACAAAAGTGTGAAATTGTACCCTGGAAGTTATTTAAAAGAAAAAATAATTTCAAAACGATTGACTAATTTCTCATTCATAGACTTGTTTTTTAAGCTTAATATGCAATTGACAGAATTAATGCTCCCTTTCTCCTGAGACACGATTTCTATGATGAACTTTGCAACTGAATTTTCTAGTAAAAAAATCATTTTTACATGGTATGCATCCAACAAAAAACGAAGTTCAAAGTAACTTACCATTTTAGGTGGAGTGCCATTTAAATGGAGAGATGGCTTGTGGACAGACGTTTCTCTGCGGTAGGTCTACAAGTTAAAACACTGCATAGTCCAAAATACCGACGAAGTATTTTTACCTATTAAAACATTTTTATCGATCTAATTCAATTTTTAATAAATATTTTCAGTTTTAGATACAAACAGAAATCCAGCAAATATAAAATACAAATTGCAACTGAAAAATGAGGACCTGGTTTCCTTTATGTGCTTCTACAGGGCTGAAAATCAATTTGACCTGGTTTCCTACCAATACATCTGTCCAGGCAAGTTAAGAAATAACCTTTTTACGTACAGAGATTTGCAGTTTAATAAAGCAGCCAAGGATATTCACCAGCTCATTGGTTAGTATTTTTTTAAATATGCAATATAATTTAATGAAAAGCTTTTAATTTCTAGGGTTAAACAGATTTATGGGGAAAAACCTAGTCCTATACTCAAATGGACTGAAAGTGGCACTGAAGTGGATCGTAAAAAAAGGGGGTCCACACACAGATAAGGTATGAATAATTTTGCTTTTGTAAATAAATGTTTCTTTTTTTACAACCAACTGTAAAATATGAAACATTATCTAAAAACTTTGTTTCACCAATCGGTAGTGTCTACATAGCTTCAATTGACAGTATGGTTTCTGTTTACATGTCATATTAACATTGGTCAATTTAATCTGGCCGTAAAACAAAACAAGAAGTACAGTTCATCCTCAGAGCCTATGCCTGAAGTTCAGAGTCTGTCGTATAAAGCATGGCAAGCAATCTTTTGCGATAACTACTGGTATAGGATGGGTCAATGAAAGATCTCTTCCTCATTATCATGTTTTGATAAAAAATGAACAAAAAAGTCTCAAATGCACCTGTTAACAATCTTTATCTAATCTCTTCCCTGTAAAGCATATTTGCTAGAAACCGCCTCCGAATAAGCATTCGATTTTACCTAAATTCTGCTGATATCGAGAATACTACATAACTCACTTGATGTCCCTTACAGTTCGTTGTATTTGGTTGCTTTATCCGAATGATGAAATTAAACTAAAGCGTTAGTTTCACAGCTATTGACAATTGGCATTCGATAATCATCCAAAATATACAAGAGGGTCAATTATTACTTGATATTATCGTGACAGGAAAACATGATGTTTACCATGAGCATTGGTAGTAATATCAAATACTTTTTAAACGCGGAAGAGGAAGGGACGAGGAGAATGTTACTTGTTCGATTTGCGACTAAGAAATAGATGATCAATGACGTTAAAGAAATCATCTGTTTTGAGGAAATCACTCTAGTTGGTGATTGCGCAAGTATGTCAGCAAAGTCTAGAGAACAGCCTTATCGTTCCAGCTACCGAGCCTTCTAATTCCAAGCCTTTCCATCGTCAGCCTATGTAAAGCTCAGGTTATGCTTACGCCTAAAGCCGTAGTTTGTAATATTTTCTGCTCGCCAGGCATATCAAGATCAGTTTCATTCATTTATCATCGGAAGCCCACATAAGTCACAACAGAAATTGGCAAATTACGCAAACAATTAACCGATGTTCTGCTGATTTGCTTACAAGTGCACCACACCAGTGCTACTTAGGGCTGGTAACCTAAAAAAATCTGAAGTATTAAAAACAATCAATGAATCAATTTTACCCCCCCCCCCCTACTTAGCCTTGCTTAAGTACATTGTCAGCATTCTCGCAGTTTATGGATCAGGCAGTACACGCGAAACATGGCATCCCAATAAAAAAAACAGTCTAGCAGTTGCGCTTGGCAAAATCTACACTTCGTTCTACAGCCCATTTCTGGACAGTTTTTAGGTCCTGAGTGCATTCTGAATACAAAATCGAAATTGACCTGAAGACAGTTTTACTGTTTGGATGGGAAACATATTTTCTGAAAATACCTAAATACTGACGATAATGCCGTCGCTAAACATTCGTCTTCATGGCTGTTAGTCTTGCAGGTCAACAGTCTGCCTACAAAAACATGTTTTACTTCCTCAGTTTTAATTGCTTTTAGAGCTTTGAATGCTGGTGTGATGCTAAGCCGATTTGTTCTGGAATGACGGCAACCTACGAAAGAGAGATGTGTCGTAAGTTTATATTTCTATACTTACAGTGTTTTCGGGTGTTCAGTAAAAACAAATCGTATTTAACGGAGACGATAATTTTGCATTATTTTCATTGGCCGTTCTTACACAGAAGTTGATGACACCGAAGGAAACATTGTCTTTACGACGACTATTAAGAGGGAGCGTCACATGCACCGGACGCGATATGTTTGCATGACTGCGGGGGACATTCAAACGCACCAAGTATTTTGGCAAGGTACATTTGTTATGTTAAACATTCCATTCTGTAAGAATCGATGAAGATGTAAAATCAATAGGTTAAGGCTCTTATAAATGTTGCTCAAAACAAGAACACAAAAGGTGATTGTCATACATGTTCAGACGCTCTAAAACGGCTTAAAATAAACTCACTTGGAGTATTTATTTAAATTATAACTCACAAAATTACCTTTGTCATAAAACTGCCAGAACAAAAAAGCAAAAACCGATGCACTGCAGGGTGCGTTTAACTCGGGAATCGGGAGGTACTGACCGACATTTGTAGTTGCACTAAACTGTTTCTCCGTAAGTAATCTACTCGCATCAACCCTCCGATGCTTTCTAATCCTGAAGCGTCAGCTGGTTTGGACACGTAAGTACAGAAATTTGATTTTATGCAGGAGTGCAAATGCAGAATTTGTTGATTACTCTGTTTGATTTGGTCAAAAGGACAAATGCATGCTTCCTGCAAAAACCGCGATACCGAGGTATATGCCCTGAATTATTCAGATAGCTAAATGGATACTGAATGATTGACTGGTGAAAAAGATCTACCTCTGCAGTTTCTTCTATTCTGGTTTTTCTTTGAAATGTTTTTTGGAAAATGCAAAGTGATGAGAATAATGGTTCTTAACCGAAGATTTGACAAATTTTGCTCTTCTCATCTTTTTCCTTATTGTTTGCTATCAGGCGAATTCCATGCCAGTTTCAAAGAGCATAACCCAGGTTAGTTTAAATGTAGTTTCATGTGCTTTGTTTGGATTTACCAGCCACTAAACACCTAGAGGTCAGGTTTATAAACATTCTTCATTATTTCTTCTTATGAAGTGCAAGATAGTTTTCAATTTAATTGTCTTCTTTTAATTAAACTTCTGACATTCTTTCTAGAATATGAAATTGCAGTAGATGTGTGGGGGCTGACGTACGCAGTGAAAAATTACTTTACGGATGCTCAATTAATAGCTAACGAGTATGAGGACAGTATGGTTAGAATATCCCCTGCAGCCAACCTGTCAGTAAAATGCTTAATCAGCAAATTATTCTTCTATTGGATGTGCGACCTTGTGTTCCACAAAGCAAACATACAGTTACTATCGAGTGATGTACGTCACTATTTGATATTTTTACGTTATTAAAGTGCTTTTAGTCATTTTAAACCTATATATCTATTGTTGGTTAACGTTTTCTGTTAAGTAGCCACTTTTGGTGACTTTGATATACGTCCGCTAATACGGTCACAACGTCTAGAACAATCGTTATTTGATTATTCCTTGATGCCTAAGTTTTATCATTGAAGCATATTCCCATCTGTTAAATAAATTGCTAAAGAAGAAAGATGAAACTCGTGCAATTTAGAAAAATTGCCTCAACTGATTCAATCCCACGCACCCATATCTTGTGTGATAAGTTATGTCTAAAACTCATATTCGGATGAATAGGATCGTCTGGTGGATTGCGCTCAATTGATTGGTACTCAAAATTCTAACGGAGTGTTTATTAATTAAAACAAAAAAAGATATTTTCCAAAGCAGCTGGTGACTTAATGCCAAAATCGATATTGCGACTCATTAGAAAAAGAGATTATAACTGGAACGTGGTGCTTATTGGCCGGACGTTTCAGATTCTCTCTCAAACCCAGCATCAGAGACAATAGCAGAAAAGGTGATAGATGCACAAAGTGAGCAATATTTATAGTACGTAGTTGCCACGTGATCACATGCGTACTACAATAAGCAGCTATCACCATCACCACTGGGGGTCGTAATTGATGTGATGATAGCTTTGCCATCCGCATTTCAGTCATTAATAGCCGTGATTTCATCATCCATGCTGGATGCCGGCGTGATAATGACCCAACAATTTGGCTCACTGTCATTGGAAGTGTCGGTTACCCACGTCCTCCCCATGTGACCCATTTCCCTGCTCAGCTGATGCCTCAACACGGAATATGGGAACGGGTGTTGAGTGCGCTGGTTAATAGACTGAGGGCCTGAGAACTATGACCCAAGCAGCTCGCGGCTCACGCGATTATTACCTCTTTCGACAAGTCGGCCTCGTCAAACTTGAAAATATGGCCAGGTCCCGTCAAGTGAGCTGCAATCTGAGAACCAGGGTCTTTCGTCCTCACCGCAGCCGCGTGCTCGGCTATTCGCGTCCAGTGTAATCTCTTGGTTTCTTCAACGTAGTTGTTTTGTCCACAACTGCACCAGATCCGGTAAACGACGCCAGACTTTTCCTGCCGTAGCAGAGGGTATTTTGGCCTCAAGGGTGCTTCTGGCCTGTGTGCCACATCAACTTTAAGTGGAGTGAGAAGTAGGCCTATGGCTTCCAAGACGTTCCTCATGTGCGGAAGAGCTCGCCAGAATTTAGGGCCAGTTGGGTTTGGTCTCCCTTTTTGTTTGTGTATGCACTGGTTGACAAAGTTGCGTGGGTAACCATTCGCTCTCAGTACTTATCGAAGATATTGCACCTCAGCAACCTTGTCCTCCATTTAAACGCAATGTGCAACTTGGTCAACCACTGCTAACGCAAACAACAAGTGAGGCCAAACACAAATGGCCCTAAATTCTGGTGAGCTCTTTCTTGCATGATGAGCGTCTCGGAAGCCGCAGGCCTCCTTCTCAGTCCACTTTGAGTTGATGTGGCACACAGGCAAGAAGCAAACTTCAGGTGCTAAGTCATGAGGCTGAAAGTCCCGTTACCACGGCAGGAAACGTCTCGCGTCGTTTACCGGATCTCGTGCAGTTGTGGAAAAAGCAACTACGTTGAAGAAACCAAGAGATTACACCGGACGCGAATAGCCAAGCACGCGGCTGCGGTGAGGACGAAAGACGCTGGTTCTCAGATTGCAGCTCACTTGACGGGACCTGGCCATATTTTCAAGTTTGACAAGGCCGACTTGTCGAAAGAGGTAATAATCGCGTGAGCCGCGAGCTGCTGTGTCATGGTTATCAGGCCCACAGTCTGTCAACAAGCGCAATCAACTCCCGTTCCCATATTTCGTGTTTGAGAGAGCATCTGAAACGTCAGGCCAATATGCACCAAGTTCCAGTGATCGCCTCTTCTTCTTCTGAACTGCTTCCTGGAACTCGCCTGTTCACTTCTATCAGATATTGCGACTGTTTCTTTCATCTGTAGTTTAAAGTGCCCCTTAATCATTATTCGTTTACTTAAACGTGTTATGTGTCTAGCAAACCTTATCGGACACCACTATTCATTGGAGCTAATAAGCTCTGCAAAATGAATAAAACATTTATGCTATCATGTTCTATATATGTCAGGGCACTGAATTTCTCTACTCACATAGACAAGAAGTTATGTGCAATTCAAATTAGAGTGAATGTGTCGAAGGAGATGTCAGTAGTGTTCTCGGAAAGCATCCATTCTGCGCTTAAGTAAGATGTTTCTTGTTGTAAAAAAAAATTGAAGATATTGAAAAAAATAAATCATATTATTTCAACTAAATATATAATGTTTCTCGTTTATTTCTAACAATTTTTATGGGGCCAGTTACATCTTGGATTTTTAATAAGTGACACATAACAGAAGGCTTTTACAAGTTTGGTTAATAATGCAGTCCCTTCAGGAATATAAATGTATGCACATCGTAAACTCTGTATTCAGAAAAGGTCTTATGGCTTTACAACAGTGACGCATATTTTTAATTGGTGAGCGTTCATCACAGAATGCAATATAGAAAACAGTATGTAATGCCGGGTCTCTTCAACGGATAATTTGTAACATTGAGGCATTACAGAGCGGATTTATTGCACACAAGAACCCTGCTTAAGCTAAAAACTATAAGCTGTTTTGGCAGGGAGTGTTGCGTTGACCTATGCCAAATCTGAATAAGGCCGTAATGTTATCCATGCCCTTTAGCGAGTGCAAAATTACCAACATAACCGATGCGCAGGTACGATATCTCATACAAGGACGAATTTTGTGAATCATAAAAAATACTTATGAACAAAACAACAGTCTTGCAATTTCCTGGTTCTCAAAACTTCGCATTTATTAGTGAATGGATATATATAAAAAGTGCGAATGGATGCTGGAACGTGTGTTTTCTAAAATATCATTGATCTGCATTTCATTTTTCACGACCAAATATATTCCTCAAAAGTTTTCTATAAGCTTCCTCAGCCAAAATCACTTGAATTTTGTTTATTTTTCTAAGTTTGTATTCAAATTACTTTAATGATTGTTAACAGTAGTTATTATTCAATATAGGATGAATTACTGCCATTACAAGAAATAAATCTATCTGGAAGAGTATATCAAATATTTGGGAAATTCAAAACTTGTTTTGGCAACATAATGACCGACCTTTACGAAAAACAAATAACTGAAATACCATCCAAAGGTGGTGATCAACCAATATTCTTCCGACTGCTAACACCTCACGCAAACTTCAACTTGAAATACATGCTTTCAAAGGGACCCAAACTGTGCTGTCCTCCAAAACCGTATATTTGAATATAAATGCCTTTTCAGTTGTACAGGTTGTGCTTTAAATAAACTTTTTTAGATTGGGTTGTCAGATGATGGCTGTTAAGTCAGAAATGGGAATCCCAGTCTCCCGATCTATATATATATATATATATATATATATATATATATATATATATATATATATATATATATATATATATATATATATATATATTGAAGAAAAAAGGGCTCGTCGGAAAATAGAGTTGTACTCGTGAATTTTCAAGTTGGTCACACCAACCCGTCGTCAGACGAAATGAACAGAGGAGAAATGAAATGGTCAGATGACCAGTTTGTGCTACAGGACAGACAAGGACAGACAACCAACTGGGGTGTGAGGAATGGGTACATGATTGGATTGGGGCCGGTTAGGGGGGGGGGGCGGGAGACTGTTAGGGTTCCCTGTGTCGGAGGCGAAGGGGGATGGCGAGTAAATGTGACTGCAGACGGTAAACTTAATGGTCGACCATGCGGGATGGGGACAGAGGTAATTGCATCGATTTTTTGAGGTGTTTATCGTTTCAACTGTTGTTCGCCGTGTCAGAAGGAGGGGGTGGTGAGACAGTGAGATTCTACATGGTCCAGAAAAGATTAGCGGCTGTGGTTAGTTTGTGGGCGCAAATCAGTGAGCCGGGCACGCAGGCCTTCGTATTGAGAGTTCAGATCGACATGGCGGTTGATGCTGGTCATGTTAGAATACCACGCCTCGAGGAATTCACGCGCCTGTTTGTTGTTAGCCATTGCAACAACTTCGGTTCCGTCCCAATTGACGCGATGGTCGAACTCAAGGGCATGCGCAAAGATGAGTGACAAAGGGTCGCGTCGACGAATGGCTAGTTTATGTTCCGTAATACGCGTCCCAAGTCGTCGGCCGGTATGACCAATATAAGTGCAAGAGCAGTTAGCACACGGAATGCGATAGATGACATTAGTTTGCTGCTCTTTGGGTACAGGGTCTTTTACTCGGGATAGTGTTGCGCGCAAGGACGATGCCATTTTGTGCGCAATGGAGATGCCAAACCGGTTTAATTGTCGGGCGATCGCTTCGGAGATGCCCTGCATGTAAGGTAGGGAGTAAAATTTACGCGGTCCGGGTTCTCCATTAGAGCCGAAGGTTTGTGGTTGCCTCTGGTGTCTGAGGCAGCTTTTCACAAAACTGACTGGGTATCCGTTGAGTCGGAATAGCCGTTACAGGTAAGTGAGTTCTTTTTTGCGTAGATGATCACTACTACAGTAACGAAAGGCCCGGTGGAAAAGGGTTCGAACGCAGCTTCTTTTATGGGCCGCAGGATGGTTGCTATCATAGCTAAGTATGATATCGGCATTAGAGCCTTTTCGGTGGACGCTCGTTGCGAGGCATCCATCACTGAGCTTTTTGGATACTCACGTCGAGGAACGGAAGGATACCTCCTGTTGCCTCTTCACGAGTAAACTGAATAGCTGGGAAAACACTATTCAGGCTCAGATGCAACTGCTCCACTTCGGAGGCCTTTATGATAACAAATGTATCATCTACGTATCGAACCCACATTTTTGGTCTGAAATTTTGCATAACCTCCTCTTCTAGTTGTTGCAATACTAGTTCTGCCAGTAGACCCGTGATTGGTGAGCCCATTGGGGTACCCTTAACCTGTTGATAGAACTTTCCATCGAATTGACAATAGTTCTTGAGACAAAGCCTAAGCATGTCTGAAACGTGCTGTATTGGGATGTCGATTGGGTTATCTTGCAGGCGCCGAGTTACGCTCTCAATGATCAATTCATGTGGTATTGAAGAAAACAGGGCAACTACGTCAAACGATAGAATACACTCATCAGGACTTACTTTAAGGCCTTGAATCTTCTAGAGGAATGCCTGAGAGTTTTTAATGCTGTATTGTGATCCAGCGGTGAGGTGCTTTAGGTGCCGGTACAACCATTTAGCAAGGTTGTAAGTGGGCGATCCAATGAGAGGTACTATGATCCTCAACGGTGCATCTGCTTTGTGCACTTTTGGGAGGCCATATGCATGTGCAATACGGGGATCACTGAGATTTATAAATCTGGCGTCATCGGGGGTTATGAGTTTCAGTCGAGCGAGCTCAGTGATCTTCCTCTTCACAGATGCGGTCTGCTTTTTAGTTGGATCCTCTGCGAGTGGTGTGTAGGCTTCCTTGTCGTTGAAGACTTGATAAGCTTTATTGATATAGTCAGTCTTTTCCATATATATATATATATATACATATTCCAACAGGAATAGGCGCACACCGATCTAGTGGCTTCCCGAAGCAAACATGTGCATGTTTATGTTTCCAGTCCCAGCTAGTAGTCAGGGTTATGTGGGGAATTTTGCCAAAATTTTGATGCAAGGTATGTTGGTGACGCGATTCCATTTCATCATATGCTAAACGTCGCTATGCGACCGTCTGCGAGGGCTCTAGTGTGAGCTCGAGGGCACAACTGAACATGCATGTTCCTTAAGCAGATCGGTTAGCCCTACACTATCATCATATTCCCGATCACAACCGACAAAACAACGAGCCCGTGGCTCAACGATAGTGCGTTCGACTCAAATACCAAAGGTCGCGTGTTCGAATCCCAGGTGTGCCACACTTGGGATTGGGTATGACTAGCTCATGACGGCTAATAAGCCAAAAATGGTCATTCCGGTCTCCCTTGTCTTTGTCGGTTCCATTTTCATCATATGCTACACGTCGCTATGCAACCGTCTGCGAGGGCTCTAGTCTGAGCTCCAGGGCACAACGGAACATGCATGTTCCTTAAGCAGATCGATGAGCCCCACACTATCATCATTTTCCCGATCACAACTGACAAAACAACGAGCCCGTGGCTCAACGATAGAGTGTTTCGACTCAAATACAAAGGTTGTTGGTTCGAATCCCAGGTGTGCCACACTTGGGATTGGGTATGACTGGCTGATGATGGCTTATAAGCCAGAAATAGCCATTCTGGTCTCCCTTGTTTTTGTCGGTTCCACATTATCAACATATGCTACACGTCGCTATGCGACTGCCTGTGGGTACTCTAGTCTGAGCTCCAGGGCACAAAGGAACATGCATGTTCCTTAAGCAGATCGGTGAGCCACACTATCATCATATTCCCAATCACATCCGACAAAGCAACGAGCCCGTGGCTCAATGGTAGAGCGTTTGACTCAAATACCAAAGGTCGCGGGTTCGAATCCCAGGTGTTCCACACTTGGGACTGGGTATGACTGGCTGATGACGACTAATAAAGTCAGAAATGGCCATTCCAGTCTCCCTTGTCTTTGTCGGTTCCATTTCATCATATGCTAAACGTCGCTATGCGACCGCCTGCGAGGGCTCTAGTCTGAGCTCCAGGGCACAACGGAACATGCATGTTCTAAAGCAGATCGGTGAGCCCCACACTATCATATATATATATATATATATATATATATATATATATATATATATATATATATATTGCAGAGAGGAGACACGACAGAGAATATGGGTAGATTGATACAGTCTGTTTCGGGCTTATTCTGCCTTCATTCAGCCAATCATAACCCTGACTACTAGCTGGGACTGGAAACATAAACATGCACATGTTTGCTTCGGGAAGCCACTAGATCGGTGTGCGCCTATTCCTGTTGGAATATGTATATATATATATATATATATGGAAAAAGACTGACTATATCAATAAAGCTTATCAAGTCTTCAACGACAAAGGAAGCCTACACACCACTCGCAGAGGATCCAACTAAAAAGCAGACCGCATCTGTGAAGAGGAAGATCACTGAGCTCGCTCGACTGAAACTCATAACCCCCGATGACTCCAGATTTATAAATCTCAGTGATCCCCGTATTGCACATGCATATGGCCTCCCAAAAGTGCACAAAGCAGATGCACCGTTGAGGATCATAGTACCTCTCATTGGATCGCCCACTTACAACCTTGCTAAATGGTTGTACCGGCACCTGAAAGCACCTCACCGCTGGATCACAATACAGCATTAAAAACTCTCAGGCATTCCTCCAGAAGATCCAAGGCCTTAAAAGTAAGTCCTGATGAGTGTATTCTATCGTTTGACGTAGTTGCCCTGTTTTTCTTCAATACCACATGAATTGATCATTGAGAGCGTAACTCGGCGCCTGCAAGATAACCCAATCGACATCCCAATACAGCACGTTTCAGACATGCTTAGGCTTTGTCTCAAGAACTATTGTCAATTCGATGGAAAGTTCTATCAACAGGTTAAGGGTACCCCAATGGGCTCACCAATCTCGGGTCTACTGGCAGAACTAGTATTGCACAACTAGAAGAGAAGGTTATGCGACATTTCAGACCAAAAATGTGGGTTAGATACGTAGATGATACATTTTTTTATCATAAAGGCCTCCGAAGTGGAGCAGTTGCATCTGAGCCTGAATAGTGTTTTCCCAGCTATTAGGTTTACTCGTGTCCCTTTCGTCAGGGCAGGGTTGCCTTACAACGCTCTCACAGGGTTCCAGACTCTCATCTCCAAGACAAAACGGAATCATTCGCAGTCCTTTCTTCGTTCCGTATAGAGCACACAGAATAACTAACTGGTAACGAGTACTGTGCTTAAAGTTCGCCACTCCGGTGCCTGCGTCCTTGTCAGGAACATTAGTTCACTGTCTTCCTCTGGTCGTCGTTCAACTGACTGCATATTTTCTTTATCCTTAACTCCCCATAGAGACCTAATCAAATTTAATCAATCGTGCATCAGTGTCCACTACCACCCACACCCGCTAAACGTAAGATGAAAAGTCCGTGCGAACTAAACCTCTGTCGTAGTGCAGTCTTCAGAGTGCAGGTCGGCGGTCAGCTGGTCAAAAATGAAAACCTCGAGTATGCTACTGCGGGGTGGTTTCTGTGACCCGACTCCGGACGCCTGATGTCGGCGTCTTACTGTCCGGTGACTGGACTAAATCACGGCTGCCCACTGCAGTGGCAGCATGACTGTTGAAAGCTGACAGCTGATAGTAGCCTTGCGTTGCAGCTACCGCACTCTCTCCTCCTCCCCCACTTGAACCCGGTGTCAAGACAGAGGGAGAGGGAGAGAGCGCAGATGGCTGGCACAGCCGGAGCCACCCCTGGGTGTGCCACCACACCTGACTCGGATCCCATGGAGTGGGAGTGCCATAAAGGTCACATCAAGAAGGAGCCATTGTAGCCTGACTCTC
>WEDG01002466.1:0-122607 GCA_017591395.1 Schistocephalus solidus | reverse complement strand
AATTCAATTCAATTCAATTTATTGAAGGAAATAGGCATTAGCCCTTGAGTACCCTTTTTGTAACGTAAAATTAAGTTTGGCATATAGAGACACCATGTGGGTTGCAAAGGTACAAAAGGTGGTCATAAAATATGACAAGTGGTGCGTGACTTTTGAGGGTTAAGATAAATTCATCATTGCTCAGGCTCGTTTTGGAACATGAAAATGTCAAGGTTTCTTTTTAAAGGTTTTCAGCGATGGTCACATCCCAACGTCTTCAGGGAAGGCATGTCATGGTTTAACGACTCTGACAGAGAAGGAGAACTTGCGCACATCCAGTCTCGCCTTCTGGACGCGCAGTTTCAATGGAAAACCTCGGAGATGGGGTATGGTGGTAAATTCAAAGAAGTCAGAGAATTCCAGCCAACAATCCAATCCCTTCACAATGTGGAATGTCTGCAGGAGATTACCACACATTTGCCTATAACTCGAAGGGAACAGATTAAGATTCATTAGGTGGGTTGGATATGGCAAGGAGCCTTGACTTCTAACCATTTTGGTGGCTTTCCTCTGTACTCATTCGAGGCAGTTCTGATCTTGAACGATGCTGGGCTTCCAGACTTGCAGAGCATATTCAAAATGCGGCCTAATTGATGCTCTAAAAGTTTTAACAAAGAGATCTTCATCGAAATCCAAAAAGGCTTGTCTGATGGCATGTAGCACCGCGATTGCGCTCTCCTCCCCTTTCGAGCAGTGAGAGGATTTTTAAAGGTGGTGGTTGTCAGCACACCAAGACCTTTTGGGTTTTTACGTCTTTTAAGGCTTCACCGTTGAGAAAGTAGCTTCTACTTTCGACAGATCCAGATGGGTTGCCTAAGCGAATTATTGTACACTTATCGACGTTGAACCACAAAAGCCAATTATTCGACCACTCCTCCAACTGAGTGGCTGCCATATCCCACCCGCCTAATGAATCTTAATCTGTTCCCTTTGAGTTATAGGCAAATGCGTGGTGATCTCCTGCAGACATTCCGCGACAATGAAGGGATTGGATTGTTGCCTGGAATTCTCGGACTTCTTTGAATTTGCCACCACGACCCATCTCCGAGGTCACCCATTGAAACTGCGTGTCCAGCAGGCGAGACTGGATGTGCGCAAGTTCTCCTTCTCTGTCAGAGTGGTTAAACCATGGAATGCCCTCCCTGAAGACGTTGTGATGTCACCATCGCTGGAAAGCTTTAAAAGGAACCTTGACAGTGTTATGTTCCGCAACGAGCCTGAGCGATGAGGCATTTATCTTAACCCTCGAGAGTCGTGCACCACTTGTCAAATTTTATGACCGCCTTTTGTACCTTGGCAACCCACACGGTTTCTCTGTATACCGCACTTAATTTTACGTTACAAATAGGGTACTCAAAGGCCCATGCCTATTTCCCTCAATAAATTGAATTGAAAAAAAAAATTGAATTGAGTTAGGTTGATCGGTAGTTTATCTTCGTCAGAAGGGCTCTGGATTACATTCCAGATTTTAATGTCGTAGGCAAACATTACTGCTTCACAGTCAAGATTTCTGACACAATCGTCCACGTATACTAACAACAGTTTTGGCCCTAGTGCTGAGCCCTGAGGAACACCACTCTTGACCGCAGCAGAACTTGACCTCTCTTGGCCGATGCACACAACATGGTGCTGACCCACGAGGAAGTTTTTGATCCACTTGAAGAGGTAACCTCTAATTTCAATTCGTTCTAGCTTGTACAGCAGTGTTTCTTGCGGCACAGTATCGAAGGCCTTTTGAAAGTCAATGAAGGCGATGTGAACCGCGTGTCTAACTTCAAGTGCTTGGATCCATCTCTGGAGCGAATACAGCAAATTTGTTGTGCAGGATCTTCCTTTTCTGAACCCGTGTTGCCAGTTTGATAAAAAAAAATTATGAGTCCCTAGGAATTTAACAATTCATTCCTGATGATCCTTTCCATAATCTTGCCAAGGATGCATGGCAAACTTATGGGCCTGTAGTTTGTCACTGACGTCCGGCTACCGCTTTTGTACAAGGGAGTTATATGTGCCAACTTCCAATCGAAAGGAAGTGTTCCGGAGTCAAATTAATTTTGAAAGAGCACTGACAGAGGTGCGGAAAGTGTATTGGCGAAATCTTTCCGAAGCTTGGGTGGAAGCTCGTCTGGTCCGGAAAATTTCGACTCGTTTAGTTCTTTTAATTCCTTTTGGATCAGAAATTCTGAGAAAAGGTTGTGGCTAAAGCTTGCAGTCGGCAGGTTATCCACTGAGGGACAAAGGAACCTTGCTTTGTTTGTGACGACTGAGCGGTAGAACTGTGAAAATTACTCGGCTTTTTCCCTTTTTCCAGAAATTTCGATGCACACGGCAGTCTTAATCAGCGGTATTTGATGCCTATTCCTTGTACATCTGCGGAGGTAACTGTAGACTAACTTTGGATTCTGCGTTATCTTTCGCAGCAAAGTCTTCTCGAATTCTCTTCGCGTTTTAAGGATAAGGCTTTTCACTTTGTTTCTCTGTGTTTTACTCTTATTAAAATATACGACTTGATTAGACTCACATATTTCCTCCAAAACTGTTGCTTCCTGTTTATTTCGCTTTAAGTTGCTGTCTAGCCACCCACGACGCTTGCTGTGATGAAAACTCATAAGTGGGCAGTGGTTGTCCATCAGTTGCAGAAGAATATTTCGGAAGGACTCCCAATCTTCGTTCACGGTGCTCGAAAACATTGAGGTCCAGTTGATGTCTGTTAAATCTGCTCGCATCTGATGAAAGTTTCCTCACCAAACGTTATGCCATTTTTCCTCTAAAGCAGGCGCAACGAAGAATAAGGTGTAGTCCCACATAAGCACCACATGATCACTACAACCGAGCGGAGGCATTGAAATAATCTCGGCAGTGTATCGTCGATGTATCAGATTGCAAAATTTCATATCAAATTCTTAATTATTCACCTTCTATCATGCCCATTTCATTTAAATCTTGAACTTTTATTGGCATAAATTTACCCACTGAACCACGATTTTGCGTTTTAATTCCTTAGATTTCATGTGGTTTTGGTCCAACGTCGTAACGTGTTCACTTTTGCTGGTCCGTAGTCTGATGGGTGCCCAATTCTGGCAATTCCGATGAAGGTTTAAAAATTAATTTCGAGTACAAACTCGTACTGGCTCTAACAGGCCAGCTGCAAGCCAGCGAACTGCTTGTGCAACTGGTATAACCACAACACCCATTTTTAAACTCAGATACTTGAACCACAAATCAAATTGAAGCGATTTCATAAAATTATATAAATTTTGGGCGCGCATTGTTGACGCAACTAGCTTCACCACAATGGAGTCTGGTGGGGAGCCTGAGGTCGTTGTTGAAAGTCGATGGAGGAAGTTCAAACAGTTGATGTTCGATAATCCACTTCTTCCTGCCGGAATTTTGTTCACTGGCATCGTCCTCGCTAATGGTGCTCGCCATATGAGGACCACCGATGCGAGGCTTATGCAGAGAATGATGCGTTGGCGAATATACGGCCAGGGAGCTTCTCTGGCCTTGCTCGCCTACGCCTCTGTGAAAGTTACTATGAGCCTCAAACAGGCTGGTGAGGAAGAACCAAAATAAAATAAACCTATTTCCAAAGCACCCCACTCTATCACCATCATCTCGATTTCGAAAACACTCTTCGAGACGCCTCGAGGCCTTCATTGCGCCCGTAATTATGGCTTCTCCTGTCGTTCTAGCCATCGAACTTTTGAAGTCACATTACAATTTCTTCATTGTAAATCGATATTAGAGTTGTTCTTTTAAGAGAACAGAATAACTATTGTCCTCTTTTTATCCATTTACCGTTTTCCTCGTGTCTAAATTTTGACTATCGGCTATCATTGAGAAACTTGAGGCAGCTCATACGGTATTGGAATTAGTTGATTGTCGCAGGTCAAGTCCATACTTGAATAGTCCGCAGACAGCTTCGCAACTGCCTCTGGCAATCTTTTACGTGAATCGATTCTTCGCTCTGTGACTGTTGCTTGTACATCTATGCAGTCAGTTTGCGATTTGTAAAGATCTCTTATTAAGGAAGAATTTAAGATCCACATCGTCCTTTGTGTCGAATTAATGCGTTCTTCTTTCAGATAGTGATAGAAATAGTGTCTGTTAAACTGCTCGCATGCGACAGGTTTCGAATTGACCGAGCTTTTTTATTTCCTTCGCATCTCTGTCAGGTTTCCTTGTTTCTGGACACGAATGAGATGTCTATTAGGAGTAATTCGTGTGCTGGCTAACAAGCGGAGTCCGAAAGGTTGATGCTTGCGTGCCGTGGCAACCCACAGCAATTGCTCGGGTGGCGCCAGTTTTGTGATAATGCAGATTCCCGAATCTGCGGCGGTCAGAGCACGGAGTTTTTTCTAGGAATTACGCCCAAGTGTAGTTTTGAGTCTCCTTTTAAGGTATTGTCTTTGTGCATTTACATCGGTCAGTGTATGCAGTTACTCAAAGCAGTACTTAGATGGAGGCGCTGTCTCTCCATCTACAATTTTAACCATGAGGTGGGATGCAGCCCTCGGGACCACGCGTCGACTATTGGTGCGCCTATAAGAGTTGTCCTTTCGGTGGTATCCCTGTTGTGGGCCCATCGAGCCCTATGTAGCCGGGTGATTCCTGGTCTACCTAACAAGTCTGTTGTATAGCACCGTGGAGTTTCTCATTCTAGGTACTGCAAGGACAGCAATCTGGCTGACTACTTCTGCGCACAGAAGCAGTGCTGTTTCTGCAAGCGCTGATCGATGACGCGCATGAACTTTTTTACTTCTTACGCGACTCATCCCAGACGTTTGTCACCCTCCTTCACTTTTGACCTGAATCGTAGGACTTTAGAGATAGCTTATAACCGGCCGTCAATGTGCTACTTATGTATATCGCAGTTAACATTAGGGTCTGCACCTGCGGGGCCGTCTGGCAAGGAAGTGCAAATTCGAACGAATGTTGCACTCCTTTTGCAAGCCCTGTACTCAGCCTCGTCAGGATGGAGGCAGGCATACAACGTCTGGGTTCCTCCACCCGCCACCGGCGCAGTATGAAGTCGACTGTATGCACTGTAATGGCCTCACACTGATCTGGCCGACGTCTTGGAGCAAACCACTTGTTTTTCTGCAGTGTTTTTTGATTTTACACGAAGATGCTGACTGGCTTAGAAAGTAACCGATAAATCCGAATCATCTGAAGTTCAGGCATTTTACTTTGGAAACTGATTTACTGGAATCCATTTGAGAGTTTACAGCTAGACCGTAAGGGCCAACTTGTCATGCTCAGGTGGCCTGTCCTGATGCTTCAGATGGTTCCCATGCCCACGTCCTGTTACCAAACGCATAATAACTAAAAGTTCTTCAAGTTTGGTTTTGCCGCGCATCGATTTCTTCAAGCGAACCATGATGAAAATTCCCTCAACTTGAGTGGAGCTTTACGAAGATTCTTTACTCGGAAGTGTAAGTTGTGGTCCTTTATTGCCTCCTAAGTAAGGGGTGAATTTGTTCATTCGCTTGACGGTCCACCCGTGACTCCACGGGCACCGTTCGCCACCTCTGAAAGTTTGTTAAATCAGCTTCACGGACGCCTTGCTTTCCAAGGATTGAAAGTCTGCGATGAAAGGCAAATGGTGCAAGCGTAGCCAAGGCCGGAGAGTTTGAACGCTTACTTTTGGTGGCGAGGAGCCTTCGGGCGTAATAGCAGTCCTTTCGCTGAGCGCTCCCATCGGCTGAATCAGTTACTAGAACGCTCTGTAAACCCATGTAAACATGTGGTCGGTATAGCCTGTACAAGGGGGAGTCATCTTTAGGGTCTCTCATTTCCAAACTTTCGGTTTCCCGGATACGTTCCGCGGAGCTTGATCGCAAATATCTCCCTTGAAGGATTCCAGTTTGCTCCCATCGAAGACTATTGGCGTAGGGATGTTAAGTGAGTCTTTGCTGGCGATGCAGCGACGCATCTCGCTTCTTGTGACTTCATTTCCATTGTTAAACCACATCGGGCTTTGAATATTAACCAAAAATGAAGGAAAAGGTCTCACTTCACGTTCCCTCTGTACAACGATAAGGACTAAACGCGCTTTGCTTTTTATCGTCGAATGGAGGTATACAAATCCGCGTATGCTACACAGGCCGCCACTCTCATGCTCACAGTTCGTTTGGCATATTTGATAGCCAATCTCTGCGGAAGCGACGGGACTTGCGCGCCATTTGGAATTTCGGTACCAACCATACTGACCCCCTCTGGTTATGCTCCCGATTGTATCACAGCTAACACATGCTAGTACTTTGTGCGAGTGTATTCATGCCTGATCTAGCCGGCTTCGATTATTTCACGTATTGTACCTCCGTGCGCGGATCCGGACATCTCGATTCATTCTCTTCGCCAGCGGTCGAGACCGAATATCGAAGCTCAAAGACCACCTCAGTCTCTGACGAACTGTGTCGAGCCAGGCCTCGAGTTTATCCCCACTTCGACCCCTTCAAGTAGGGCAGTAGCACTGAGTTTGTGAGACGTACAACGAGGAACCTACCGAAAACATCTCAGCCATCTTTCTTGGATGACCTGAGATATCCTCGCGATATTATCGCAGCGAGTGCGGACTGACTCATTAGAGACGAAGTTGGTGTACTTCACAGTGTGTGCGCACAGTCCAGCGTTCTCAACCGTAGAAGAGGACTACTCGGACGTATGCACGTTACACGAGGATCTTCGTAACGATGGAGATGTCGCGTTCTAAGGCTTATGAAAACCCTCTACGCAGTATCGATTCGAAAGTCACTGCCATCCTTACTCTGACCATTGGTGGTAGCCTTGCCGCAAGGTATATTGTACTGTCCTTTTCAACTTGACGCCCATTAACCTCGAGGGGTGCCGTCTAATGCTCAGGGATACAGCTTAAAAACAATATGGTCTTCCCAGCGTTTATACGGAAACCGACGGAAGTAACAACTTCATTCATCCGAGATACCACGGACTGTAGATCACCAAATTTTGACGCTGGAAAGCCAATATCACTGGCGTAATCACGATCAGCCAGCTGTCGTCCAAGTGCAAACCGTCATAACAATGTAGGACCCTTCTGAGAATTCAATCAACGGTGTAGTTGAACAGAATAGGTAACAGGATCCAGGCCAGATCAAATATAGAACGGTTGGGACAGACTGTCAGGGATGAAACTTGCGCAGTGATGTGGCGCTAGTTGGTCTTCACCACGGTGATGTTTGGTCGACACAACATCTTGTTCCATCATTCTTCAAAGGGCCTCACGGTTGAAGAAATCGAACGCAGCTGCGACGTCAACCATGCAGACGGTCGTCGGCTGTCATTATCTGTGGCGGAATTCAAGAATGCATCTAAGTGAATGACTGGTCCCCACATCCATACCCACCCTGGAACCCAAATTCGCTAGGTCTTGTCCTAAAGACACGCACAGCCTGTAATCGCTCGACAAGGAAAACATCGAACGTCGGTGAGGTTTATACTGGGATAGTTCTCGCAGTTGGTCGTATGTCCTCTCGTGAGCACAGGTACAAGGATTCCCGAGCCCCAGTCGTTAGGTCCTGTGTTGCATCGGCAATTTCCCTCAGAAGGAGGGTCGCATGTCATTGCATAGGTTGAAGATGGATAAAACTTCGTTGTAGAGGAGATTAAGGGTGCGATCGGTTGTTCCTTGAAGTTAAGGTTTTAATCTCAGTGATCCACTCTGGCCCAGATGCCAGAAATAAAGAGGCCATTCACATCACAAACAGAGTCATTCAATGCAGCGTGCTTACCGTTGACTTGGTGGATAATTTAGTGTAATATTCGATCGTCAACCATTTTTGACGCCTACTCTATGGAGGTCGATGTTTCAGCCCAATATTTCTGCCTGTCATCCTTAGCCGACTTTGCTATCATTTGGCCGAAGGAAACATTGTTACTGTACCTGGCTGGGGTTGTTTTGGCAAAAAGCTGCGGACTTCTTCCGCTGATCTACCCATTGCGCCACCGCTGGGTGAATCGAGCAGTTAACTAAGCTGCCTGGTAGACCTATGGTTTCATTGACCACAGCTGTCTCCGGACCGGATTTCTTTACTCATAGCCTCGTCGGTGCAGAATAGAGTTGAAATTTCATGCGTGTGCTAACGAGAACATGGTCAGACCCATGTTTGTCATCAGTTTCAGCAGCGCACGTCGATTTTCTATCGTGAACTTTGCACCTACTAGAATGCAGTCAATATGATGGGCCGTCTTTTGAATACTAGGTCAGTAGATGTTTGTGGCAATGCAGTGGTGACAGTGTGTTCGAACCAGCCAAATTCAGCGTTCTCTCGTCATTGTCGTATCGAGAGTCCACTAAGGTGAAGAGCCGCCAGGCCCAGTGCGACTGTTCCAGTCGCTGGTGGAGTCTAACGCAGTGGCTGCTCTGGCACAAAGCTCCCGCAAACACGTGCTGGTCCTCCAATCCAAGTCACTCAGGCGGCGCTCACTCGCGTACCACCTTGGTGAGATTTACCCTTAAGATGTCATTTTGAAGGGACAACCGGGCTCCGTTAAGTGCAACCACCTAACCCAAGAATTCCATGAGTCTTGATGGTTCAAAAACGTGACGGTTTTTTACAGCGGGGGGATCGACCTCACTTCTTCTCCCGTGTTGAGCGAATTAAAGAGCAGAACCAGACCGGTTTGAGGTAGTTTGCTTGCGGAGACCGATTTGGCGTGAGTGCCCTTCACTTGATCAGGCATGACGCAACAACCGATCCCGTTTAAAGGACACTGTTAAATGGATCATCTTGCCCACGTTTAGTGAAAAGATCCATTGTTACCTACTTTTCGAATATTTCCTGAAGACTAAACAACCGACAGTTTTCTTTTAGTGGCCCAACGCTGTGCGCATTTTGAACGTTGAACCCGTCGCGTCTACATGCACGTGCGTACCAGTGGCTGTCTGGGCCTCGACAATCATGGCTGTCTACACCGGCCAATCATCTTCAAAGCTGATTCCCATCTAACCTCGCTGGATGCCCTGTGACGACCGCACGGTCTCACGCGCATGGCACGTCGCAGACGCGGCAGCTGGACGTACCCTCGTCCAGCAGTCATTTTCCTCCAATCTCTTCTGCTATAGTTCTGTACATCATAAACTATCCTACCAACTGGCGTCCCACTTCTTACCTCCTTCTACGGAACCGGGCCAGAAGGTCGAAGCGGCCAGGGCTTCCCCTATCAACTTAGCCTGCCCCGACAATCGCACGTTTTCGCAGTACAACTTAAAGCTATTATGGCATCTGCTGCGCCTGACGTGATTGGTTGGGAATTCCGTATCCTTATGCTACAGACTCCTCAAGGATGTCATATCTAACAAGATTGAAGAGAGGACAAGGGAGGGGTAGGATGACGATGGTGGTGGTGCTGATGATGATGATGAGGAGAAGAAGTCAACTTTAATTGTCACAGTGAAGGACAACTCCATTACATAAAGTCCTTAACAATGCTCCAGGCTTCGGTGGCAACTTTCATAATATGCCTTTCCATACAGGGGAGGGGAACAGTAACCGTCAGCACATCCGCTTAAATAAGGCCTCCCTTGAACCCGGTATCGGTCGGTATATTAGAGAACTGCTGTTGATTAGGCCTGGGCTGTCGGACGATAATTTCAACTTGTTACTCATATTGGGGCCTGACACGCACTCGCCTGTTATTACTTTATAAAGCTCTTGTTTTAGTGATCGTGTCGCCTTCAAGACGCAACCGCACCCGGTTGGTTTATTAAAGTGATTCATTTGGAGTGGGTCGTTACGCTGTCGGAAGGACACCTACGGGCACTATAATGTCCAACATATTTAGGCTATGCAATGTTACAGCAAAAGCTGTCTCATCAAACAGACCCAGGTCTCCTTATCTGGACCTGGAGCCTCGTAATGCAGGAGGATGGCCTATGGGGTCTACCATTCTTGTACATCATACATGCCCGCCACTTATTTGCCGAGATTGCGGTAGCCCACGTACCTGATTGTCGAGGAAAGGATCTCGGCAATGTTTTTTTGTTTCTCCTGAATGAGAGTATTCATGGCAGGTTTTCAGTTCAAGCAAGACTATTATGATACTTGGAACAAGGGGCTCTTCTCTCCCTTTAAATTTTATCTTCCCAATGGTTTTACCTGTCGCTATCGACACATGCAAGCACCCCGCAGTCCATGTGTTCCGTCTTAGCATCAAACTATTACTTTTTATGCAGGGGTCTTATGGGCGTAATGCACATGGTAAGCACAAAACGAACGGTGGTCAAAGTTCCTCCTTCCAGCTCGGTAAGCGATCCACGCCGCTCTAAAGGCACGAGTACCCATATAACATGAAATGGGGTCACTGTGATCTCGCTCATTCATAGGCGTTGCAGATAATAAAGCCCTTAAGTAGTATATTTGCCCTTGAGAAAACCCCTCTTGAAATTAACGGCTCTAAAGATTCAGCTAGTGAAAGCTTCGAGCTAAGTGAATCATCGCTTAGCTGGGCCAGCTGTTTAGTCGAGTTTGCTGAAAGATAGAGATAAGTAGAGAGTTCGTCTCATTTTTACCTCCGTCAGTAGAACGATCTCTGCTTAACTGCACCCAGAAAAACACCGGGTGTCAATTAAAGAAGAGAATTGGGCATTGGGAGTGACATTGCCGCCAAAGATGAGTGAGATTGGAATAGCCATTTCTGGCTTATTAGCGGTCATCAGTAAGCAATAACCTGTGCTGCTGCACGGTTACTAGCTGGGCTCGATAGTGACGCCCAAGGCACATTGGGACAAATAGGTCCTGTACCGCGATCGGTAATCGCCCCTCTACCATTTTTGCATACCGGG
This sequence comes from Schistocephalus solidus, assembly GCA_017591395.1. Lineage (NCBI taxonomy): Eukaryota > Metazoa > Platyhelminthes > Cestoda > Diphyllobothriidea > Diphyllobothriidae > Schistocephalus > Schistocephalus solidus. The sequence goes on along the minus strand of WEDG01002466.1, from coordinate 111,767 downwards.
GTGTCCTGAGGTCCTCCCCTGTAGTCAATATTCCCGCATTTGCCGTCGCGCTCCAGGTGACGTGAGTGAGTGAGCGTTGCGTTCGCTTAGGTTATAGGCAGACCTTAGCCACTACGACCTTCGGGCTCAGTCCCGAACAGAAAGAGCAGTTAAGTGCCCATTGTGAGGGTATCGTGTTCTGTACACAGGATGATTGGAGAACAGTTTGGAACAAGTTGGCAGCCGCATGCGTGCGGCACCGGTAGAGCGACGGCTCCAGTAACTGAGGGATGCGTCACAGCGCCTTGAGCGAGAGCATGTCCGATTCGACCTTGAAGTTGATTGGCTGGTTTGGATAACCGGGCTTGTCAGTACGCACCAGAGGCCCGGCGTCGCAGCAGACACCCGGAGTAGGGCCCCTAAAAGAACATGAGGGCGTACTTCCATGCAGTAGGGAGGAAGTGTAAGGTGCAGACTCTTTACAGGAGGGACGGGGAGGAAAGAGAATCGCAGGTTCGGTCCTCGTCGTCGATGTTGCCTCCTGATTAGCCCCAAAATGTGTACAATAAATACTCGCAAAGGCAACGGAGACTGAAGTGGTAATTTTTGGGTGAATGGTCGTAATCAGCCACGCACACCACAATTCCGGTTTGGTATGACGCGGGATTCTAATCCCGACTCTTTAGTCGCTGAATCATCAAGCCATGGACCTTTTGTTTTTATTGATTCCGCATTATTACGGTCCGTTGAGCAAATACTTTAGATTTAGCTGCAATACACAGGGAAACGGGCATATTTCGTAACTGGATCGATGGATGAATCGTAATATGCTATTCAGTCTGTCTTAGTTATTTTCTGCACATCGAAACATTGGACTAGTTGCCCGATCCGGACACAATATTTGCCCTTATATGGTTCGGTTAACCGAAATTCAGTGCATTTGTAATGGCTTCACTGTATTCATCACAGATACTAGTTAACAGCTTCATCCCTCCTACTGTATGAAACAGCTTAGGAATTCGGCTGGTGTCCCTCGTTCTGCGAGTGGTTTCTGGTCCGATACTCTAGTTTCCACGAGACTTGAATAGTCGGACTTAAAGTAACTCCTACGAGGCACGATTACCCTAATTGAACCTCTAACTTCTTGTCCTCGCATACTGGGAAATTACGAGACGATTTCACAGACGTCAACCGTGTTAAACTCAAATTTTCAGGTGAATTTTGAGCTCAAAGCTGCTAGCTTACGCCTCGAACGCTTGGTTCCGACTGATTTTATATTAATTCTTCCACAATTTTATGCATAAAAATTTAAAGCATTTCAGAGTCGAATGAGAATGACATCCTCGCCATACTTGCGGTTTTCTATAGTCTTCGACTGTAACTATATTTTCCACAGTTTTATTTAAATTATCTGAAGAATCCATGAAAAACGAAATCCGTCTAGTCTGCCTTCATACCCTGCTAAAAATGCTGTGTAGTGTTATTTAATGAGGAGAAGCAAGTGAGAACCTTCAGGCGCTGTTATTCAGTGGCGATCCTTCGGGTGTCGTATGCATATTCTTTCCTCAAATGCAACAGTCTAGGCTTTTTCATGTTTTGCCCCACGCATATTCACCTCTGTATCGATTCACTGAAATATATGAGATATGCTGATCGCTAATCGCTCCCGGTGTATTTTCTGTAAGATACTCCTACTGTAACTGACGCATTTGGGCTTAACTATTCATACCGACTTTCACATTGAACATGCCGACCGAGGTTTTCCAAGTTAGTGATTACTTGCTAAGAAGCTTAAAAATCCAAAGTATTTTAGTGTTTTGGGTTATAATTTAAGCTGGCACATTCACTCAGCAGGCCTCTCGAAGACAAACTGTCCATGCGTGACTTTGAGAAAGCCCGAACTAACGGTGAAATTTCTAGGTTAAGCTGTGTTTCTTCCTCCCAAATGCATGAGCGTGCATCAGCTGGTCACGCAGGAATCGTGTGCTTGTCACCCAAATTGCAATGTAGTGGAGGATTCAATGCCAGCCTAGTTGGCTTGGAATTGCTGAGCAGTCCAATGAAATTGCTGCGAGAGTCTGATTTAATGGGCCAGATTTACTGCGCCTTCGTTCTGGAGCCCTGGAGTTACTGTCCGTTTTCGACAAAAAGTCTGAACCAAAAGCAAACAAATTTGCTGTACTACTAGTATTGTAGTCTGAATCATCAAAATGTCAGTTGTGGAGTACATGGCGTTTTGTTAAGATAGACAACATTTTCGGCTGCAATTTTTAAACGCTACTGCAAAAAAAAACAGAAGGACCGTGCAGATTTCATTGGTGTTGAAAGGATCCAGTTAACGCAAAAGCTTCATTATCTTCAGGGACGCGCGAACGTAGTCACCGGACAGTGTTATTCATGTTCACTGTAAAGAGGATTATTGGAAGAAGTAGACGTCAGCGGGCGTTTGTATTCGATAATGCATTTCAAGACCCGTATACCTACCCCGACACCAGTTGAGTCGTATACCTTAAATGACCTAACTCGTAAAATGTCATGCTTAAATTAGAGTGGGCAGTTCGACATACATTTTGAGCTGTGATTTTTATTTCTGAAATTGATTGGAGTCCCAGAAAGTCATTTTCTAAAGAATCGTTCCTTTCAAATCTGTTGCATAGGAGGAAAAGAGGAAAGATTTGGGTAAAGTGGGATGGTTCCGGATATCCACATAATTTCGTACGCTACGGGATATCACGGCTCAAAACCGATTGCTTTCTTGCATTGTGCTCTAAAAGAGCATTACTATAAGCAATAAAAGATTCAAATAAATCCCCTCTGAAACCGGGAAATCTGATCTTAAGCCAATGAAAACCAGGTGAAGACGGGGTAAAATAAATGGAAGTGTTTTAAAGAACCAAAGCATGAATTCAGCTTTAAATAAATAGTAGGGAGTTTTCTGGCAGATTTGAATAATTAATTTGACCCAATTGAAAAATCTCACCGGTCTCGGTAGAATTCGAACCCACGCAAGCAAGAGGAAGGCTGCAGTACAACAAAGGCTCTAGCCAACTGAACTACGAGGCCCCTACAAGGCCTCTCGATTGGCTCAAAGAAATTATTCAAATCTACCAAAAAACCACTTTTAATTAATTGGGTCTGATAGTCGTCTGGCGGATCCTGGATTGATTTCTTAAGAAAGTCTTTTTTGGAAGTCAGCTTACTTTATGAGAATAAGTGGATACCATACGTCGCATTAGGCTAGGTGAGTAACTTGACCCAGGTGTGATTTGACTCACAGCTCACGGTGGAGGCCTCGTAGCACCGTTGGCTAGAGCGTTGACCGTACTAAAGCCCTCCCTTCACTGGTGTGGGTTAGAAGCCCACGAAGGCCACAAGGTTTCCAGAATTGGATTAAGCGGAGTAAAAAATAATCCGTAGCAAAGTTATAGCGTTTTTTAACACAAAGCGTTGTAATAAACTTGTTTGAGAATTGGACCCGTAAACGGCGCTGATCATTACTAGCAAGGCGTTCCTTGATATCTTAAAAGATGCCTTCGGTTATAACGGTATGTTGTAGGTCAATGTATCGGTTCACCGATCAATAGAGGCATGATTCTAATTTGGCCTACAACTATAATCTAATCGAGGAGAAGAAGATGTGTTAGTTCATCCTACTGCAGAACCTAGGGCTCACCGACCAGCAGCCACCCAGCTGGTTTCGGTCGAAAACATGCATTCAGACAGTCACCCCCGTCCACACCCTCACTTGAACACCATTAATCTTGAACTAGTTCCGATCCACATAAAACTGGACGATGCCATGTGCTTTCTCTCGCAACCATGTCCTCGCACCGAAGGAACCTGCACTGGCCTCGTTAGCGGTCACTGCAGCGTTGGAGCGCCGCTCAGCGCTCTGTGCAGAAATGTATCTCTCAGTATGGTGTTTGCCGTCTTTTCCTGCTAACCAAAACTTCCTCTAATGTGAGATGCCGTTAACAAATCCCTACAGACATCTCACCTATTCCGCAACGTAATGTTAGAGTGTGGAGCTTATGAGCGTACAATAACCAAGGACCTCGGGCTTCACTGCCAGGTCATCCAGTCATTCGACCGGTTTTGGCTGTTTGACGACGATTACTAAGTCGGAAATTGTCACCCCTGTCTCCATTGCCGTCATCAGTACTTCCCCTATAACTGGTCTTTTTAAGATATATGCCTATTTTCCGGCCTGGTCTTCAATCAAGCCACCGTTTTAAAATACGTTCACTCAACTTTATTCATTTCGGAACGAACTGAGTCAGCAAAAACAGCACTCGTCTAAAAATATCTACTGCAGTAGTAGGTAATGCTTTATTGATTGAACGCGCCCTTATATATTCAAGAAAACATGCACAAGTGTATCCTTTCTAGTACTCTTGCGATAGCGAATCGTGATTTCTTCAGGTTGTATACGGGAGGAAGGGCTGTATTTTGGTTTTGAAAATTTACAATTTCGAGTTTTTTAGGGCCATAAACTGTCCATTTAAATCGCACTGTATCTTTTTAGTGATAAATAACCCTCATTAAATACACAACATAGTCCACATCCACTATAACATTCTATGAGCACTATAGGCTATCTCCTTAATGGCATAGATGAATATAGACTGTTCCTTACATGGAGAGCATATTGCTAGAAGAGTTGACACCCTAAGCGCAAATGCAACGAGAGATTGCTCTCCAAATTCTTCGGGAAATAAAAAACCTTTTAAAACCTACATATACACCTTCTTGCGAGTAAAATATTTAAAGATGACATGAGTTGCTATCAAATTAATTCAAGGAGGGCTACTTTGCTGCCGTTTTCTATAAAAAATATTTGAAGGTAAAGGGGCATCAGCAATCAATCGAAACAATTCAAACCACTTCAGTAGTCATTTTTTATCGAATGCATTTTGCGGGCGACCGAAAAGGCATGTATTTTAAAAGCCGGCATCTCCGCGTGTTGGAAATATGGCAATACTCTAATATGCGACCCCCTCAGAGAACAAAGGATACGTTAATGTGTAATACGAGACTGTATTAGGAGCCAACCTAACCTAGATCTATCCATTGTGTTCTTTAGGGCTAGCATTTGTTGCCGGGTTAGTAGAGTATATTTCGTTGGTCGCAGGGGGGAAGAATTATCGGGTCAAATGGCAAATTTCCAAGCTGCAGTATTTTAAAAACGCTTTAGTTTTACTGTGATACTGATAGATCGCGCATAGACGGCCTTATGCTTGCTCCCGTTGAGGGTCCGTTAAAAAAGTGGGTTAGGTCAGCTAGGAATGACATCCCGGATATTGACGTACAGCCAACTTCTCACGCAAGCCGCAAACGCGGTGGGGCCAAAAACTATTGTGCGACCCTACTAATCCGGCGGCGAATGCTCACCCTAACGATCAAAATCGCCATGGTTAGGGTTAAGCTGGAGTTCTCCTTTTCTTCCTTTAGGCTCATCTATAAAGCCCTTATTACCACCGGTCATATATTACTCGCTGATTTATCCGGGATATTTTAAGATATGCCGCACGATAATTAATTTTCCAACCTTACTTAACCAACACTCTAATCTGAAATGGAGTTCAGAATTTTGGGTAACACTTCGTGAGATCAGTCACTGACTGTAGTTTGAAAGCCACAGATGGAAAGGCTAGCCGTCTTTAGAATACACCAGGTTTTGCCTTAAAATCTCCTGCTCGCCTTTCATCAGACATATTTTGAACAAAGTCTTTTTGAGGAAAATGTCTTATTGGCTTCAAATTAATCAAATTGGTAAAAGTAATAGCACTTAGTGTACACCAGGTAAAAGCGTACGGTGAATTACGAAGCAGATGCATTATTTAGAAATTCGACCTGGGTCAGATCGTCCTAAGTAATCTCACGTCTCGGTACAAAGAGCTCGGCTGACACACATTTATTTTTGTGTGTGTGCTTGTGTACTGGTAGACCCTCGGAGCGAATGGGGAACTGGTGTATATTTCTAGCACTGATGACAGAGAAATGCAAGCGTCAGACTATGCGTCCAGGCGCGTGCATCTGTGGTTCGTGTGTAGACGCAGGTAAAAGCAGTAACGGAATCGAACATGGAGCCAAGAGCCTGCGTACCGGGGAACCTCACCGTCCACATGTGGAAGGCAAAAGTGCCTAAATTAAACGAAGCTTTCTGAAGTAGAAAAGAGTCTGTAGGAAGTGATCAACGTATTCACGAAAAGTAATAAAATATTGAGGGCACTTTTTAAAGTGTTTACATGTAACATAATTACTTGGGTAAGGTTACGAAACGGACTATGTTAGAAAAATCAATAGCATTCTGGCGCTAAAGTGTGCATTGTTCTAACTTACTGCGTAAAAATAACTTCACAAATCAAGTATTCGTTACTGGTGACGTTTCAGCGGATTGTCGTTGCATACATGAATTTTGTCTTTTAAACAAAAGCTCAAAAACAATTTGATTTACTCATACAGAATTCACAAAATGATCAATCTATATTTTTCCTAAATCGATTTCATATATACGTATGAAAGGGGAAGCCTTCGGCAGATCAAATTGTTTTCTACGGAAAAAATGCGAGTCAATCGCTCCCTGAACATTATAAATAAACTTCGACATAGTTGGTTACTCAAATAAGTATACAAAAGAATTCTCGAAAGTGACCTCGAACTCTATGCTTCCGTCAAGTAGAGAGGCGCACAAAAACGCAATTTCTCACAAGAAACCTAGGTGTCTATGTATATTTTAAGAGACATGACTGATTTTGTACAGACAGCGAAAGACTGAACAAAGTCTACGTTTTTCACGCGGTGATTTTAACAATTAAAACGGCAGTTTACATTAATGGTTTGAAATCTGCTCTTTTTGAAGCCAGCACACAATTGCGCGATAAATTATTTGAGCCTATTTTCCTCGTAACTTAATTTTGTAGCTGGATCCTACACCCGAAGTTATCTAAAACGATTATCAGTATGTACCTTGATACAACTCGATTACCGAAAAATCGTCAAGTTTATAATAATCTAAAATGTAAATAACGATTTGTCAGATGTGGCTGAAACATTTCTCGATCTAGAACTTGCTTCGCCACATGGCTGTAATTACCATTGTCCTAAGTAATCTTTTCAACTAAAAGGCACACATAAGCCTATTTTATTTGATGTTTCCTGTGGTCTACGGCAAACTGTGCGTGAGAGGCCGCGTTTTGACTGACCGTGTATCAACTCCGCCAGCAGTGAGACTATGAAGAAATGAAAATGCATTTGATATTCAAATTTAACTATGATGACGTAAAATGAATTGGTGCATCCGAGGGCCTAGATCCTGCGACCACAGCTAACCCATTCTCAATAAAGTCAGTGAAATTTTACACAAAACACGGGAATAGGTATCCCCCCTACCTAGGTCGAGGCCTTGCACTGATTTCCAGGGATATACCCTTTAGTGTGAAGCATATATTTAGGGCCATGGTTAGAGTTAGGATTAAGGCAGAGTTCGGGAAAAGGTAAACGTTAAGGTCAGTGTTGGTGTTAAGTTGGAGTAACGGTTAAATTTGGGTTACTTTTTGGGTTAGAATTGGCGTTAAGGTAGCGTTGGAATAAAGGTTAGTTTTGTAGTTCCTTTTAACGTTACGGTTAAGCTTACGGTTAGGGTCAAGGTTTCGGTTAGGGTTCGGAAATTTTAGCATTTACCCTTCCTGCCACCTGTTTTACTAAGAATTTCTTTTCCTGTTTCTTACCGAATTCCACCCTAGAAACCTGTTTTATTTTCAAGAAAGGTAAAATAAACACGAAATATCTTATTTTTGTAGACTTAGTTAAGCGAAGGTATCGTATCCGCATCCGGCAACAATAAACAGTGATGGTGATCCGCCGTTGATCTAACTTGACGAGCCTGGGTCTATCAGACTTGCAGACAGTTTCGGGTGTAATTTGGGTTTAACAGTCTTCATCTTGGGTTTCAGCCAACACTGGCACGCTCCCGAAGCAGTCTTCAACTTCTCTTCCAAAACCAGTGACGGGAAGATGTGACAAAAAATTATGCGAGTTAGACGACCACAGACGCCATTTTGGTTTTTGGAGTACGACACTGCGCATGTGAAAGATGCCAGTCGATAGTTCAGCCTGATATCTGAACTGCTCATTGCTGCTAACCTTTTTTGGAAGAACTTCATACCACAAAATTATTTTGACAACTGCATAAAAGCCGCCAACAAATATGTGTCTGTGACGTAGTAGAGGACGAAAAACCCACTTAGATGAATGTTTCGACTGTAACCTTCGCGGAGGCTGTAAATCGGCTGAGAGATCAAGCATCAATCCCCAGATCTTGTTAATGGCGTTTGAATGGTACGTGATGGCCTGTCATTGGGCCAGAGTCCATGGACTGACGGTAACTAAAGCGAAACAGACAACCGGAGTGCAGCGGCATGAATGGGTTCACAACTGTGGTTGCGTACGACGGAGTATACAAAAAGAGAATTAATTATGCAAATGTTTTTGATAAAAAATTACATTTCAAAAATGGTAATCCTCTTAAAAATACTGTCCAGTACATGAAAAGTACTTGCCCTAACGGGTTTTCCGTAGTTAAAAAGATCTTGAGAGTCTTCTGAACTAATGCGCTAAAGTGCCTCCTGTGTTATGAAAACGCTTTCTCTTTAGGTTTTATTTCATTGTTTGGGAATAGAAAGGGAAAAGGCTAGGTCAGGCAAGTAAGAGGACTGAGAAACACTTTCTATACTCTTTTCCTCAGAGAAGTGGTTGATTTTGAAAACAGTGTGGGCAGGCGAGTTGCCATGTTGAAGCAGTTAGTCCCCGGTCGCCTCAATTCAGGTCGTTTTTTTCTCCCTGTCTGCTTCAGTCTTCTCAGCACTTTCAGATATTAATGTTGATTCACTGTGGTCCAATGCAAAACAAAGGTAATGTGAGCGAATATCTTCCGTGGCCGACAAACACTTCAGGTGGTGTCCATACGCTGTCCCCGCCCCCTGATGACAGTCGTTAACCCGGCGAACTGAACAGTGATATTCATTCCCTGCACTCTACCCCGAAACATTGCTCACATCCTACACTACCTACCCCTTCGCCCAGTCACAGTGACCTCAAACCGCTGACCTCGCCATGCGGCTGGCGTAGGAACGATGATTATTAACCATAAGACACTGTCAATTCTTCATGTTTTTCATTGTCCATGTCATTGTACCGGCCCGATGATGAGTTACCAAAAACACGTGTTCATAACCTTCACTTTCCGAATCCTTTGACATCAAAATAAACAAAACCTCATGGACGCCATACTCCATTACGTTTTTCATCGCAAAATCACCGAGAGAGTTGAAGGGGAGTTAAATGAAACAATCCATCTGTCCACTATATATATATATATATACATATATATACATATGTATATATACACATACATACATATATACATACATATATATATATATATATATATATATATATATATATATATATATATATATATGTATGACTGGCTGATGACGGCTAATAAGCCAGAGATGGCCATTCCGGTCTCCCTTGTCTTTGTCGGTTCCACATTATCAACATATGCTACATGTCGCTATGCGACTGCCTGTGAGTACTCTAGTCTGAGTTCCAGGGCACAACGGAACATAAATGTTCCTTAAGCAGATCGGTGAGCCACACACTATCATCATATTCCCGATCGCAACCGACAAAGCAACGAGCCCGTGGCTCAATGGTAGAGCGTTCGACTCAAATACCAAAGGTCGCGGGTTCGAATCCCAGGTGTGCCACACTTGGGATTGGGTATGACTGGCTGATGACGGCTAATAAGCCAGAAATGGCCATTCCGGTCTCCCCTTGTATTTGTCGGTTCCATTCCATCATATGCTACACGTCGCTATGCGACCGCCTGCGAGGGCTCCAGTCTGAGCTCCAGGGCACAACGGAACATGCATGTTCCTTAAGCAGATCAGTGAGCCCACACTATCATCATATTCCCGATCACAACCGACAAAACAACGAGCCGTGGCTCAAATGGTGAGAGCGTTCGTCTCAAATACCAAAGGTCGCGGGTTCGAATCCCAGATTGTGCCACACTTGGGATTGGGTATGACTGGCTGATGACGGCTAATAAGCCAGAAATGGCCATTCCGGTCTCCCTTGTATTTGTCGGTTCCATTCCATCATATGCTACACGTCGCTATGCGACCGCCTGCGAGGGCTCCAGTCTGAGCTCAGGGCACAACGGAACATGCATGTTCCTTAAGCGAATCGGTGAGCCCACACTATCATCATATTCCCGATCACAACCGACAAAACAACGAGCCCGTGGCTCAAATGGTAGAGCGTTCGTCTCAAATACCAAAGGTCGCGGGTTCGAATCCCAGGTGTGCCACACTTGGGATTGGGTATGACTGGCTGATGACGGCTAATAAGCCAGAAATGGCCATTCCGGTCTCCCTTGTATTTGTCGGTTCCATTCCATCATATGCTACACGTCGCTATGCGACCGCCTGCAAGGGCTCAGTCGAGCTCCAGGGCACAACGGAACATGCATGTTCCTTAAGCGAATCGGTGAGCCCCACTATCATCATATTCCCGATCACAACCGACAAAACAACGAGCCCGTGGCTCCAAATGGTAGAAACGTTCGTCTCAAATACCAAGGTCGCGGGTTCGAATCCCAGGTGTGCCACACTTGGGATTGGGTATGACTGGCTGATGACGGCTAATAAGCCAGAAATGGCCATTCCGGTCTCCCTTGTATTTGTCGGTTCCATTCCATCATATGCTACGTCGCTATGCGACCGCCTGCGAGGGCTCAGTTCTGAGCTCCTGAGCACAACGGGACATGCATGTGCCTTAAGCAGATCGGTGAGTCCCCACACTATCATCATATTCCCGATCACAACCGACAAAACAACGAGCCCGTGGCTCAAATGGTAGAGCGTTCGTCTCAAATACCAAAGGTCGCGGGTTCGAATCCCAGGTGTTTTCACTTGGGATTGGGTATGACAGCTGATGACGGCTAATAAGCCAGAAATGGTTATTCCGGTCTCCCTTGTCTTTGTCGGTTCCATTCCATATATATATATATATATGATGGAATGGAACCGACAAATACAAGGGAGACCGGAATGGCCATTTCTGGCTTATTAGCCGTCATCAGCCAGTCATACCCAATCCCAAGTGTGGCACACCTGGGATTCGAACCCGCGACCTTCGGTATTTGAGTCGAACGCTCACCATTGAGCCACGGGCTCGTTGTTTTGTCGGTTGCGATCGGGAATATGATGATAGGCTCACCGATCTGCTTAAGGATTATTTATGTTCCGTTGTGCCCTAAACTCAGACTAGAGTATCACAGGCAGTCGCATAGCGACATGTAGCATATGTTGATAATGTGGAACCGACAAAGACAAGGGAGACCGGAATGGCCATTTCTGGCTTATTAGCCGTCATCAGCAATCATACCCAATCCCAAGTGTGGAACACCTGGGATTCGAACCCGCGACCTTGTATTGAGTCGAAGCTCTACCATTGAGCCACGGGCTCGTTGTTTGTCGGTTGCGATCGGGAATATGATGATAGTGTGGCTCACCGATCTGCTTAAGGAACATTTATGTTCCGTTGTGCCCTGAACTCGAGACTAGAGTACTACAGGCAGTCGCATAACGACATGTAGCATATGTTGATAATGTGGAACCGACAAAGACAAGGGAGACCGAAATGGCCATTTCTGGCTTATTAGCCGTCATCAGCCAGTCATACCCAATCCCAAGTGTGAACACCTGGGATTCGAACCCGCGACCTTTGGTATTTGAGTCGAACGCTCTACCATTGAGCCACGGGCTCGTTGCTTTGTCGGTTGCGATCGGGAATATGATGATAGTGTGGCTCACCGATCTGCTTAAGGAACATTTATGTTCCGTTGTGCCCTGAACTCAGACTAGAGTACTCACAGGCAGTCGCATAGCGACATGTAGCATATGTTGATAATGTGGAACCGACAAAGACAAGGGAGACCGGAATGGCCATTTCTGGCTTATTAGCCGTCATCAGCCAGTCATACCCAATCCCAAGTGTGGAACACCTGGGATTCGAATATATATATATATATATATATATATATATATTGTATATGTATATTGTATATTTTTCGTTATATTCTGCATGACTGGATGCATAGAGTATACTTTCGAGCGAGTTTTTTCAGTTTTTTTTCGAGCGAGTTTTTTCAGGAATTTTAGCAGGTTGTGGGCCTTTTAAACGCAAGGAAGCGTCTCAAATAGAGAAAAATTAGTTGGCGTTTAATGGCAAACAAATTTATACTTTATGACGTTAACATAGCAGTATTTAACTATCGTCACAACTTGACAACTTTATGAACTTTTGGTTAAACATTATTATTAAAGATGCGAATTTATATATGCACTGTAAATAACTAAGCAATATGTGCATTACTTAAGAATTTTCGCCGAGCAATAAAAAATCAAACTGTTCAGAGACTGTCCTTACAAGGGCACATTTAATATGGTCTAATAGGTTATCCTTGCCGGTAATTAGACGCTTTTTAAGCAATTTTCCCGGTTTAGATGCATTTATATGCTTGTTTCAGTGAACTTGCTTTTATATGAATTTTCACTGTCGATTCATGGTTGCCCACTTTTGCCGTGGTAGAGAGACGCTCGCTCATCGCGTTACGAGACAAAATCGTGTCGCTGTACTCCGGAACCACTCTCGAGCCCGGTGGCAATCTTACCAAAAAATATAAGGAAGACTGCAAAAGCAACTTCATGCTTAATAACTGTCATCTGTTAGGCATACCCCTCTAACGCTGTCAATGTAACCGGTCGCAACCGACCGGACAATGAGTTCATGGATCAATGATCCGGGCACTTGACTTCTAAACAACAAACTACGAGTTCGAGCTTCAGCTGTTGCAAACCCTGGGGTTGGGTGCGACTGGCTGAGGACGGCTAATAAGCCAGAAATGGCCATTCCAGTTTCCCTTGGCTTTGACAGTAATATGATTCTGCCTATATCACTAGAAGCTCTGCGGCTGCTGGCGGGGCTGTAGAGTGAGCCCCAAGGCACAGTGGGACGAGTGCGTCCTGTAGCCGATCGGTGAGCGTTTAACTACGATTGTTTATATTCCTTGTCGAAACCGGCAAGACAACGAGCTCGTTGCACAGTGGGTAGAGTGTAGGACTTCTGCCCAACAGGTCGCGAATTCGAGACTGGAGTGCCGCAGCACCTGGGGTTAGGTATGGCTGGTTGAGGACGGCTAATAAGCCAGAAATGGCCATTCCAGTCTCCCTTGTCTTTGTCAGTAATATCATTCTGCCAATATCACTAGTCGCTCTGCGGCTGCTGGTGGGGATGTAGAGTTAGCTCCAAGGCACAGTGGGACGAATGAGTCCTGTGACCGATCGGTGAGCACTCAAATACCATTGTATATATTCTTTGTCGAAACCGGCAAGACAACGAGCTTATAGCGCAGTGGGTAGAGCGTTGTACTTCTGCCCAACAGGTCGCGAGTTTGAGCCTCGAGTGCCGCAGCGCCTGGGGTTAGGTATGGCTGGTTGAGGACGGCTAATAAGCCATAAATGGCCATTCCAGTCTCCCTTGTATTTGTCGGTAATATCATTTTGCCAATATCACTAGTCGCTCTGCGGCTGCTGGTGGGGCTGTAGAGTGAGCTCCAAGGCACAGTGGGACGAATGAGTCCTGTGACCGATCGGTGAGCACTCAAATACCATTGTTAATATTCCCTGTCGAAACCGGCAAGACAACGAGCTAATAGCGCAGTGGGTAGAGCGTTGTACTTCTGCCTAACAGGTCACGAGTTCGAGCCTCGAGTGCCGCAGCGCCTGGGGTTAGATATGGCTGACTGACGGCGGCTTATAAGCCAAAAATGGCCATTCCAGTTTCATTTCTTTCTGTTGGTTAGGTCATTTGCAACTTTTCCGGTAGAGTGTTTTGGCTCCCTACAAGCTAATTCTTTCTTCTCAGAACCAAACACAAAATCGCTGACGTGAGATGAGTGCACAGAATATTTTTTCCCCAAAACTCTGGGCGGCTAACTGCTACAGAAAACAAATAAAAATGCGCTTAATCACTGATGCCTCGTTGGACATGTCTCTCTGTAGAAAAGTAAGGAGTGCGAATAGGACTATTAGAAGTGCACATGGTGAAACCGATTGCTTACATGGGTCACAAGATCTCGTAAAAAGCTAATGCTAATTAGCATGGTGTGAAAAGGGGCATCTGAACGATGTTTACCTCGCAACTGCTTATTTATCCGAGGCTCAAATTGATTAACTTTAGTCAGCTTCTAAGTACCGCTTACAAACTAACCTAAGACTTCTGATTCGGAAATGTTTGCTAAAGGCAGTGTCTGATCAGGTCATTTTTACCAAATGCAGGCTAAAAATATCATTTAATGAACTCTCAGTGGCACCTTCCCAAGCGAACGTTAACTGTTTTCCATCGACCGTCCTCCGCCTCTCTATTGACTAAAAAACTGTAACTACCTGGCATTAAAACACTTTGACACGACATTGATTGAAATCGGTCAAGTATTTCAACTGGTCGAAGAAGTCACAACAGTTTAACATTTGAACGTAAATAATCCTCCCGCCGCAGTCAGCCAACCTAGCAGGTCTCTGAAATCCAAATAAGGTACTTACCTCACTGAAAATATGAAAAAAAAACAAATGGCATCGTATTTTGGTGTTCTGGCAAATTAGAGATATGAACTACACGGTATACATTTTCTACGCACAACCGAAATTCCTTATTGTACCAGATGGAAAACGGTGGCATTTGCCAGCAATAAAGCCCAATGATTGCCTGCAGGTCCCAGAGTCTGATTAGAATTACTCGTGGGTGCACTTCAAGGAGCATACGACATAACTAAGCCGGATCTTAAACCCATTGGTTCGGGACGGTAGCTGCTTGCCTATGGGTCCGCTACCTACGCCCCCAGTTTTATCAAACGCCAGCGATAACTTATCCACCCTACCGCAACGAGTTCATCGTGTACGATTTTTGACTGTAGCTCTGTGTTTGCACAACCATAAACCTATCAACTTCCCGACAGGGAAAAACTGCAGCTCCAAGGCCACGATGGCCTCTCAACCAATGGAGGCTCAGCATGCGGGCTCTCTGATAGGTCCTCGCTTAATGGTGTTTGCAGTTGCCAGTCTCCCACAACTCCTCCTCCTGCTAAGAGGTTGCGATACCTCACTGAATAAAGTCGGTCCAACCAATTCGGCGTTTCGATTTCTGTTTGGCAGGGAGCGGTGTCAATGGTTACAAACCGGCGGTTAACTCACACGGCTTCTCTGCTCCAGCTCACAAACCCAACTCTCTGTAGAGCCCTATCTCTGCATAAACAGTACTAATTCAGCGCCTTTTCCGGTGCAAAGTATGTACAGCAGAGAACCTAACTCATGCAATTTTCCAAAATTTACGAGAGACTGATAATCAGACGCAAACCAGAATCAAAGCATTACCACAGCTTTGAAATATTAATAACTAATCTCACGCGAAGTTAATACTTTAGGGAAATGTGAACAGTACTATTATTTTGTTGATAAATACTAAATTTTTGAAAAAATTCGGCAAATTCTGAAAACATGAAGATTCGTCATAAATGTGACGAATAAACTCAAATCGAATTGTCAGGTGATAGCGTGAGCGGGCCATTTCGTGCATATTAAGACAAATACCTTTATATGTATTCCTGGTATTGGATTACAATTAGATTCAGTTCATCCTTGAAATACCGGTGAATATTTCATGATTTTCACTGCTTTCAATTGACTGGCAATAAATGTATATCCTGTTCGATGTGCTTATTAACGCCTTCAAAATAACATATTCTTAAAGGCATTTACCGAAGTAGTGAGCTTTTGGATATTCCTTCTAATGGAAATGGCCATTTACGTCATATTTTAGATTCACCACAAAATAAAAACTCATTGCCAAGAGAAATGGGCATCTACAACAATAATCTTCAAATAATATGCCTAAAATCAATTTAAAATAATTTATAATTTGATAATACGTTACCTATTTAAAAAGCGCATTAATAAGATACTTAGCTGACAAATATATGCGGACTTTACCCTTTTCCTAGGTCAAATCAAGGTGAAAATGTGGAAGTTCCATCGGTTTGGAACCTTGCTTACTTATATAAATGTTCATTTATAGCACAATGCACAAAAACTAAAGACTTTTCTCTGTGATAGTAAATAGCATAATAAATTTCTAGGATGTCCGGCAACCACCGATTTCACCCAAATCCTACCCGTTTTCCTTCCATATATATCTTACTTTAGTAAAGGACGTTCTGAGTCTCAAAAACCAAGACCAAATCTAGGCCAAACTGTACACTAAAATTTCGGTCACACATTGCACGAGTTAGGTCATCTACTGTATGTATGTAACTAATGACCGTTAACCGAATTTCGGAAATTTGCTTTCGATTCGTAAGTGTTTCTTAAGCGGGCCTGCTATATTGAGTAGTATTTTATAGAATTCGATGATATTTCAGTGACAGCAACCTACCAGTCTTTGAATGCGCGTAATTTTGGCATCCTATAAAATGCATGCACGTTAAAAACAGCTACTTAATTTGTATGCATCTTTCCATTGACTTTCGATGTCTTTAAAAAACCTAAAAAAATATGTTATAAATACCCTGTATAGAAAGTACGTATTCGTAAAGTTTTCTACTCGATGAAACAAAATATTTTCGGGTAAAATGCTTGTACTTTTGGAATTATTTCAAGAATCTGGATTAAAGGTGAAATAAAGCATCGTATATTCCGTTTCACAATGCTACTTACTTGTAATTCCTACGATGTGGTTAATACCCATTGGCGCAAGTTTATAAGCTTTGTAAGAATAGGTTATTATCTTTAGATAGGCAGTGAACAGTTTTTAGTTTGACAATCCTGATCGGCATTCCGGCGTTCCTAAAATATTCTCAGATTATGCTGCGAGATAATAAATAGTACAAACCAAATTAAGTAACCCTTGCCAATCAAAGCAAATTTCAGAATTGCAAGTAGTCCTTAATGAAATCGATCAGTAAGGGCCAGTAGTGGTTTTTCCCCATTGCTTTTAGTTGAATGCATAATTATATTATTGTTCCTATAAACGAAAGCGATAAAGTCCCTTTGTGTAATTTTCGGTAGGCAAATACATCTTAATGTAAGGAAAGTGGGATCTTTAGTGTTAAAACGTTTGCTTACATCTGGACATTTTAAAGCACATTGATTTCGCTCGTGCTTAAGCCTTTTAAACTACATAAAATGTGATTCTGTAAGTGCAAACAAACCTATATATTTATGCAAAGCGGTCTTCCTTTGGTTATAGAAGATTGCACTAAGCGTGAAGTGCATTGGCAAACTAAAAAACGACATTAGTAAATCTGTGGACAGTAAGGTGCATTAATAATTACATAAATAGTTTATGCTACGGGCAGAAGAAGATTACCGACCAAGACAAGGAAGACTAGCAAGGCAATTCCTGGCTTATTAGCCGTCATCAGCCGGTCATGCCTAACCCAGCGTTTGCACACAAGCGTTCGCTGCACTGCTTGTGGTTAGGCATGGCTGGCTAATGATGGCTAATAAGTCAAAATGAGGGAACACCTCCCGGCACGGTTGATAAAATGCGAAAAGCATAAGCAGAGCTATTATCCCACATATTGTTGATTATGGGCATCGTGTGAGCCCCAGCGTAGACTTCCATCTGGTTTATAAGGTTAAACCAAACTATCCCAAGCCAAAGCAAATACCATCAGGTTGAGAAAATTGGTCTTCGGTTAAGGATTGTCAACAGTCACTTAATTAAATGCACTCCTCCACGCACTATCTCTCCTTTCCTCGCTCTCTCCCCCCTGTAGCGGCTCCACCTGCTCCTCACTGCCACCTAACCCATTGGCTTTTAGTACCCTTTCCCCTTCTCACAAACTCCACGTGTAGGAAAGAAACATTATTGCTCACACGTTTCAACTTGTACCCCAACGAGAATTTATCGAAAGCTGCATATGCTCGCCAAAGGGTCTTCTGAATCCTTCGCCGGGGATTTTCGTAACTCAAAGCACACAAGTCCCGGAGATTGAGCAAGCGCTAATTCACAAGCCCTCATCGTAACACCTCATCGAGTTGGAAAGGAAGGTTCTGCAGCGTAGGGCCGGTTTTAAAACAACCTTCATTGATGCCTTCGGAGCGGTGCTATGTCGAACCGGCACCACAGGGGATGCAAAGGACCTCCTTCGTCATCAAGTCTCCCCAGAGCTGAAGTCGCACCGAAAAACTCATTCGCTGCTGAGAGTGGAACCAAAGGCTTTGAGAGAGTTTAAAATGGGCACAAAAATATTTATTCTTCCTGCTGAAAAAGGCCGGTTAACTGCCGTCCTCGACCAGGCGGACTACCGAAACAAATCCGGATGCGTCTAAACGATCGATAGCCCTACAAAGCCACTCACGCCGCCACTTTAATGTTATTAATGTCGAAAGTGCACAGAACTCTGTCTGGAATGAAAAAGGATCAGGTCATCACTACCAAAAACTTATACGACAAAGCCAAAGAAGCAGCCATGGTGCGATGCTACGGCCTCCCAAAAGTCCACAAGCCAGAGGTTCCCCACAGCCAATCATATCACTCCGAAGAACGACTATAGGGGCTCGCAAACAGATTATTCCAGAAGGAAGACTTCCTAACCGCGGACTAACAAACAATGCTAAGCTCCACAGCGCATTTCCTTGACAGATTCAAACGTATTTAGCCTTGGAAATTGTCCATAAGCCGTCGTGTAAACATCAGCTAGGGTTTCGCTAAATATTTTGCAACCTCCCTTCATGGAACCCAGTTAGAGTTCAGTTGCTATTTCGTGATTTTGGATGCTTAGGATTGGCATCGTTTTATCCATCCGATACATTGGCACCCTGTTTTTTGCGGAATGAATTGCCTAAACAAAGTTGCAACGAGGATGAAAACGAGATCTAAGTAGCCAGAGATTCCTGAAAAAAGTTTGCAGTTTCGATGAAAACGAGAGCGAATTGATACTCTCATCAGAACCTGTGCACCCACATGTATGACTTTTCAGTTCAGGTAAGTTTGTATGCAACCGAGTGGGTGGTCCTTGAGAGTGATTGTGAACTCTTCCCGATATACTTGCTGACGCAAACGGTGCAAGGACTCCCCCCTCCCAGCAACCTTCAGGTGACACTCGCCCCCACACTCGAAGGACAGCAGCAGAGGCAGTGACCACGCTAGGCAGATGGTTCCCTCGTGATCTCTTCTGAGGGAAGGCGTACGAGACGCTGTCGTTAGAGTTTCGCGAGGAAGAAGGGGAGGAGGTGGAGGAAGAGGAGGATAAGGAGTTTTCTACTTGTCAGCGCAATATTGCACAATCTGTTAACTTATCTTATTGTCTAAGTGGATGGAGCTATGTTCGCAGAAAATTTTGAATGGTACTTCAAAATAAAGCGTGTTCCTCTGTATCTCTCTCTCTCTCTCTCTCTCTCTTTTAGGCTCTCATCGTCGCCGCTGTCACCGCCACTTCAACATTTGGTGTCACTTTAAACATGAATTTCACGCACCGAAGTATAAAGAATTCGTACTTGACCGTGCGATGGAGTGACCTTGCTGAGAGACACAATAGTGTTTTGTCATTACTGACGACAGTCCTAGCTGCCTCAGTCACTGGTTTTGTGGTAGAAAACTCTTCGTTTTTTTGTTCAATTTGCCAGGAGTCATAGCTTCGCCAGGTGGAAGTTTGTGCCCTTTGGGTTTAGAAACTGCTATTTTTACAACTTTTTAACACACTTGCGTGGGACGCGGTCGGTGAACCTGTAAATAGGCCTTTCTTATTGAGGTAGTTCTGGCAGGGTTTGTTTAGTTGGTCGCTTTACAAGACAGGCAAAGGCAAACGGCCCATAATCCAGGTTGTTTTGCACTAAACACCCGGGACGTTAGGATAGACATTTCGGTTAGGGTTAAAGCTAAGATAAGAATTGGTCAAAATTGGCGTTTGACTTAAGGCAGTACCCATTTGATCCATTTGTGACAAACTCGGCGGACTCGGTGGGATTCGAACCCACGCCAGCAGTACAGCCAACGCTGTAGCCAACTGAGCTATGAGGCCAAACGGGAGCCGTGAATTTGCTCACACTTGGGTCAAGCTGCGGTAAACTGGGTGGGTAACTTCACCCAAGTGTGATTAGACCCATGGCTCCCGTTTTGGCCAAGTAGCTCAGTTGGCTAGAGCATTGGCTGTACTAAAGACTTCCCTTGCTGTCAGGGGCTCGAATCCCACCGAGGTCACCGAGTTTGTCACAACTGAGTGAAATGAATTATTCAATTCTGTCAAAAAACCCCTACTTACTAAGGCAGAAGCATATGATAGGCAAAGACAAGGGAAACTCCCTGGTCATATCGAGGCCCAGATTTTGTAACCACTGGGGCTTGAACTCGTGATCCATTGGTTAGAAGTCTAACTCTCTAACCATTGAGTTACGGGTTTATTTGCCTGTCATTTTCGAAAAGGGTTGCAAAACCCTAATTGTTGCGCATTGCTAGCTGATGCCAGATAATAAATTAGAAATGCTCATTGCAGTCTCTTTTGTCTCTATCGGTAATTTGAAGCATTTTTTCCCGGTTGTTTAAACAAGAAAATAAAGTGCCACGTTCTTCGATTACTAAACATCTACTAGACAGTGGTCACTATGTAGACCTCAAAACAGCTTTCAGAGTACTTGTTCGGGCACGAACAACTCGGACATTGCGCTACTTGGAAGCAGCTTATATACGTAGGGAGAAACCCAATCTTTGCAAGCACCTAGACCACGTGATCAATCTACAATTGCCCTGGTGATTTTCACCCTAGATGATTCATGGTTTTAGTTGTCTTAGCTTCTCCCCCACATTTTCTTTGCTGAATTTCTTTACGTTGTCCTCTGACCCTTGCTGTTATGTATTGATTTTCCGTAAATTCAAACTGCTGTCCAATTTCTTTCGTTATCTGTGTTATGCAAAGACGGGTTGCAGTTGATAAGCCGTCACGAAATTTGTTGGTACCAATAAATCTTGCTGCATACGTCTATCGGTAATGTCATTCGCTGATTGGCTGCTGAAGGGACTCCAAATTGAGCCCTAAGGCATAACAGAATGAGTGAGTCTCGTAATATGATCGATAAGCGCCCTCTAACAGCGTTAGGTTTAGACGTGGGAGTAGTATTTCGGTTAGGTTTAGAGCTACGTTTAAGGTTGACACTGAAATAAATATATTTCCTGCAAGATAGCGCATTATCGTTCATATTACAGGGAGGGGATATTTTTTAGTCCCCTGTCCCATCAGGTGGGGATTAATGGAGACAATTTCCACCGCAGGTCCCTCTGAGTAGCATACCTCCTTCCCATACAAATTGGGGCTCTAAAGATGAATCACCTTCTTAAATTGGTTGCACTATCAAAAACTTATTTCAGTCCCCTTTCGACTTCTTCTAAGGTTGTATATCCTTAGGTATTGTAAAATGACTAAGCTCAAACTAACATCAGGTTTCTACCTCTTAATCGGGTTTCTCTTTGCCATTTCTTTATTCGCCTGAGCTTTCGAATTTGGACAGGATTCCATCGTCTCCTGCCCTATATAACTGTTACTTGTTCTGTTACAACCTTCATGTCTAAAGGTGGACTCCAGTACGGGTTCGAAAGCACAGACGAATAACGCAATGATAACTTCGATCGAATATCCTTCTTCTTTTTCTTCTTCTTCTTCTTCTTCTTCTTCTTCTTCCCTATTTATGTTCCGTTGTGTTTCCGTCTCACAATAAAGATCATTATGGTCGGCTAAGCTGGGTACAGGGTATCCAGACCAACTTTCAACGTGTCTTCAGAGCTGAAGGAAGTGTAATTTCTCGGTAGAAGAATATTGCTGGCAAAGACAATGGAGACTGGAATTGCCATTTCGGGCCTATTAGCCATCGTCAGCCAGTCATACCTAACCCCACGTAGTGCACTTCCCGAGGATCGGTGAGCGTTCCTCAACGAACGCAGCGTAATTTCTCTTGACCTGGCACATCTTGAGGACAACTGGTAGGCACGTTTCTATTTTCCGCGATCTTCTGGCAGGCGTAAAACGGCCTTGCAAAGAGATGTCGTGGAACATATTAGGACAAGTGAACGACACTTGCACAAAATGATCGGTATTAAGATTTTTGTCAAAACTGGAAAATCAACCTTCGGGGTTAATCATACAAGAGAAGGAGTGCCAAAGATCTAAAAATGGAAGTTCGGATGCCTGAACCACCCGCACCTAAACCCTACCAAAAGGTGCGTAATGTTAATGTAGGTTTAAAACCAGTCTTGGTCTCTTTGGACATTTAAGCATCCACACCCAGATAATCTGCCACTCTTCCTCCTCCACCTCCTCCTCCTCCTCCTCCTCCCCCATGAACACCAAGATTGCCTAAAAGTCTCACGCTACTCGTAACCCAGAAAAAAGGCAACCACTACCAACACCGACAAAGAACCCTGTCACTTGGAATGTGACTGAACTTTCCAGTACCACTTTGGTCTGGTAAGACATCTGCGCATCTATCATGGGACAAATTAAAAACTGCTAACAAACGCTTCCTCTAACAATAATGAAACTCAGTAACCTGCCCCACCGGTTTCATCTTCTTTTGCTGACATTGTAGGCCTTCCGGACACGTTTGTTTTAGCAAGCTGTCAGGCAGAAAGCTCGGTGGTGAACTTGGTCAACGTCGACGAAATATCGTAGTCAGCAGCAGTTCGGTGGTTAGGTTCCAAACGGGTAAATGCGTATGTTTAATTCAGTCATGTTTTCTAAGCCCATTACGCTTTTCAAAATTGATCGTGCATCAGAAAGGAAAAAAACCAAGATCTGAGCTCCAACTGAAACTTAAGATGCCAGTTCTTCTCCTATTTATGGCTATTTTACTTTTTAACTCGGCTGTTTTTATTAGTCACCCATACAGGCTGCTTTATTAGCGAACTTTCTGAAAATATTGGTTGTTTTGAAAGAAAAACGCACAAATTGCTAGCGGTTATGGAAGACAGTCGTTTAGAAAAACGTTGCAACTGGGGAACCAGGTCTATTGCAGTTACGTCCCGATATCACAGAAAATCCGCTGCAAGCGCTGAAGCATAATGATTAAGCCATTTATTTCAAGTAACTTATACTACTGTTATATTTACAGTAACTCATATTACGCTACGATCACGTTGAAGTTGATGGAATACGGCTCAAGCTTTTAGACAATATCTAGAGTAAACTTTAAAATACTCGTCATGGGGACCTTAGTTCAGCGTCATGAATTACTTTACTGATAAAAGTATCATTTAAAAACTGGCAGAAAGACCAGCAACCCCCTAGAAAATGATAGAAGCAGAGAGATACTTTCTTATACTTTTACTCCCGCAATAAATTGTTGAGTAGGCCCGTTCGCTGGGCCATTTCGCGGTAGGAAGAGTTTATATGCACCTGAAGGGACACAAAACTAGGATAGTCCCGTAATACAGATGAACTTGCCAGGGAAATTAGCGTTAGGGTTAAGGTTATGAGTAGGGATTATATACAATGATGACAAATAAAAAGGGGACTGCAATGGCTATTTCTGGCTCGTTAGCCGTCATCAGCCAGCCATACCCAATCCCAGGTCGTGCACCACTGGACGCTTAAACCAGCGACCTGTTGATCAGAAGTCCAACACTCTAACAATTGAGCCACGGGCTTGTTGTCTTGCCGGTTTCGATCGGGAGTATTACCAATGGTAGATAGACACTCACCGATCGTTTATAGGACTGACTCGTCCCGCTCTGTCTTGAGGCTCTTTCTAGAGCTCCGCCAGCAGCTGCACAGCAGACAGTATTAGAATAGGTAGGGAAATATTGCCGGCAACGACAAGGGAGACTGAAATGGTCATTTCTGGTTTATAAGGTGTCGTCAGCCAGTCATACCCAACCACAGGTGGTGCACCATCCGTGGATAATGGTTAGAGCGTTAGAATTCTGCTCAACAGGTCGCTGTTTTGATCCTCGGGCGGTGCACTACCTGGTATTGCGTATGACTAGCTCACGACACCTAATAATCCAGAAATGACCATTTTAGTCTCTCTTGTCATTACCGGCAACATTCACCTGCCCCTTCTACTACTAGCGGCTGTGAGGCTGCTTGCAGGCTTCGAGAATGAGCCTCAAGTCAGAGCGGGACGAGTGAGTACTGTTAGCGATCGTCAACGTATGCAACTCGGGTTTTCTCTGGACTCGGATTCAGTGTCACTGGGGCCCGTTTTACTCTTCTCGCATATGTGATATTCCAGCCACCGCATTGCAGCCTGGCAAACTAAGAGCGGGGATAGGTTCGTGTCTAAAACGCGTAGATGGGCTGTTTACCATTTTGAGCCGCTGCAGCCTCATATACTACTGGTCGTCCCCTGATTGGCTTCCCCTTGGAGCAAGGCGGTAAAAACTGCGCAAACCTGAATCTTCATGAACTACCTCACGTGTACGTCACCACTGTTGTGACCACGTCTCGTGACAGCCTAATTGTCATCTTGGTGCCTCCCTAACAGTTTCAAGTTTAGCGTGGTCTATACGTGGATGCCCACGTCAAAATCCGGGGATCCAGACGGAGCTCTGGCAAAGGCAAAAGGGAGTAGAGTAACCTTTTCGGGCTTATAACCTCTAGTCACGCAGAACTTACCTTAATCCATGGTACACAGGATGCTGCCGGTCTCCCTTACTTAAGTCAGTATTCCATTCGCATAATTACCGATGACTATGCGATTGCTAACCAGTACTTTAAGCTTGGACCTTTGTACACATGTTCCGTATTACGGCCAGATTAGTGAAAGTTCCTTACCTGTTAGTACATAGATCACTGGAGGCATTAGCAGGCTTCGTGAGCCTGCGCAATAGACTCGCTTGTTTCACTTAAAGCTACTTTAGGCGAGCTTATTGGGGGCACGCGACGATATGCGTAATTTGTGAGCCACTTAGTCAGAATATTGAGAAATGCTCAGATAGATCAAGCAGCAAGGTCAGAGATATCGAGAAATGCTCAGCTCCAGGACAGGCCAGGAGGAAATCCTCAACTCAGATGATCAGGGTACCCGACCTTCCAATCAGTATTACTGAAAACATTTTTGTGAGCCACTTAGTCAGAATATTGAGAAATGCTCAGATAGGTCAAAGCTAGAAAGGTCAAGAGATATCGAGAATGCCCAGCTCAGCAGGCCAGGAGAAATCCTCAACTCATATAATCAGGGTACCCGACCTTCCAATCAGTATTACTGAAAACATTTTTGTGAGCCACTTAGTCAGAATATTGAGAAATGCTCAGATAGGTCAAAGCCAGAAAGGTCAAGAGATATCGAGGAATGCTCAGCTCCAGGACAGGCCAGGAGGAAATCCTCAACTCATATGATCAGGGTACCCGACCTTCCAATCATTTTCCACGTGTAAGTTTTTATGCATGGGGTTTCAATGCGGTTCCATCTACAGGGGCGTTTAAAATTCCCTTTATTAAAAAACCGTTCTACCTAATTTTTCCTGTAAGGCTCAAAAAGTGAGCTACAACGGGATGAAAAAGTAGTGCTTACATGTCACCAAAGACATTTCAAATTTGCAAACATAATCATATTGACAGGAAAAAGTAAATATACAAAATTGTGGTTATCTAACCTTTCCCCACTAAGTCAAAATAATAGGAAGGGCCGCATTCTGTGCTCACAACCTTTGCATAATCATTGCGCTCTCGGCTATGTTAAGTTGCTTAAAAGTTGTTTATTTTTGCGAATCCTAATGATATATTTTTCTCAATCTAGTCAAGGTAATGCTGAGTATCTTCTCGATAAGGACTTGAGACAAATCCTGTTATTCAGCACTAAGATGGATACCATTCCCGAATGAGATCCTGGCAATATAGGGCTCTAACATCCATCGCCTAGAGATAGCGACGCTACCACATACCTCCGAGTACTAGAAAGAATACATTTCTATGGTCATTTATTATAAACAAAGGAGATCTGTGGGACGTAAAATCCCCCTATTGTAATCGGAAGAAAGCCATCGTCCTGAGCCCATGACGCGTGTTGGATGTGCTGAAACAGGACATAGTTAGATCAGGGCACGGCAGCCGTTGTTCCGGACGCGCTCCCATAAACAATGCCACATATGGGAAAGGGGGCGGTTGCACCCCTATGTGCAAGCTCACGCCGCACCATTCACTTACTCCCGACCCTGCTTTTTGACTTTGCCTTGACACTGAGTACAGTTCTATGAGGGAAGAGAGAGTGTGATAGATGCCACGCAATTCTACTATCATGTAAAATTAACGCACACGTAATTCACCGTTCCTGCGCCACTATGCCGTGGATCACATGGTCGAACTGTCGTGCGCCTGCGTGTGTGTGTGTGTGTGTGTGTGTACGCCTCTCAGTAGTGCACATGCACCGACATGTCGGTTCAAAAACGGCTCCCAGACTACCAACATCGCAAAAACACATACACACGCGCACAACTAGGCGCCGTCAGCCGTGACGTGTCTTGCTGCCTAAATGTCTGCTGTCGACATTAACAGCTGACTGCGTTTTCACAGCTTGGTTCCGTGGCTGTGTTCACGTCGGCATTGATGGCACTGTGGAATCACTGTCTCTGTGAGGCAATTTTAACGCGAAAGTTCGAGTGGGATGTCCCTTGAAACGGCAGTCCCATGCTGGCTCAGAAGATAACTTCAAAGAGCTCATGAGTTAGAAAAATCCAGAGACCTGATTAAAAATCAGACACTGGTGTGGCCTAGATGCGGGTCCGCTGTTCGGCTTTTGTGCAAACGACCTTGAAACCATTGGAGGCTAAAAGACACGTACCTTTGCTGAGAAAGCACTTCTCTAGTCCATCCAAGGCAAACATGTATTCTAAAACCCCGATGAGTCTAGTGTGCATATGCCTTCTCAGGAGACTTTTGGCCTTGCCAAACACAACAAATCGAGTTCGAATGTTAGGACATTTGGTATCAACACTGCCCACCAAAGTATCCTAACGACATAATTTTACTGGTACGTAAATTAAAAGAATCACGTGGCATGGTTGGCGGAGCTTCCCAATTTCCGACCAAATATTTATGCATGAAGTTTATTTGGACAAACGGACGAAATAATTCATTCGACCACGCGATGATCATATAATTGTCAACTTGGGCAGGTGATAAATCCGAAACTACTTTCGTGGTAGTTACTAAACAGTCAACGACGGTGGGATGAAAGCACGAAGGCTTAAATCCTCCAGCGTTCTGCGTTCACTTTCCAGAAAAATAAACATAGATTTAATAAAAGATGTTTTTTAGTTTATTTCACGGGGATGCAAAGGAAAATTTCTCGTCAGGTAAAGTTAAGAGACAAAGAGTTTCATCTACAGGACCGCCCTTATGGGTTCTGTGACAATACATCGTGACAACCAGAAATGCAATCAGCAGCCAATTATTGAACGTGGTCCAACACTCACCGAAGACAGTTGATCATGCTTTACAATTGTCATCATCAGACATGCGAACATTTCCCAGGCCTTCGCAATCTGATCTATTTAATTACTCAAAGGACTTTCACCTTTTTGTGAACCCTTGCTCATAACTAAGAAATATTGCTGATTTAAGGCTAAGGTTGTAAGTTTCTGCTCGGAACTGTCTTCCGGCGAAGCGTCTTCCACTTCTAAAATATTTTCTAACGGGTCCACTTTGACTCATTTTCGGAATAACTAACTAACGAAAATGTAATCCTGCACCTTGTTTCGAACCTTCTGCGATTGAATGTATAACAACCTGGCGCTAAACTACTGGCTGCAGTTGGCACTTGATTCAGGTGTGAAGTTAGATTTGTATCTAACGTTCGGTTCATCCATCAAGGATGAGAAGACCAAAGGGGTTACAAGCTGCAACCCTGAGCAGGAGAAGACACAACTAGATATTAATGGCTGTTAACTAGAAGAAGTAGGCAATTTCAAATACCTGGACGAAGGTTTCTGCCGATTGATTAAAGTGTGAGCGTCATTGGCTTTCGCCGGGTTTTCACAAACCTCAGAAAATGCTAATGGATCCAAATCGATATCTCTGTCCTCGCGACGATTCACGTGTACCGTCCTTCTCTACGGTTTGAATGCTGGACTGTGCGCGTCGATGAGTGAAACTGAGGGTATTTAACCACAACTGCCTAAGGAACATTCGTCGAGGAAAGTACCGCAATTTAATCACAAATGAGACAGTCCACACTCGCTGCGACAAAATCTAAGGACTCTCCCAGACGACTTACAAGACGACTTGTATGTTTTCGGCACGCTCATCGTCGTCGTCCTAACCAGCTCAATGTAATCGCCCTCGATCCGACAAATTTACCTATTTGGAGGCGCTGAAGAGGCGGTTTACTCAAAATCTGACTAGACATGGAAATACTCCTAAGGCATTCAGCATTAAATCTCCGTCTCTGGTAAAGAGAATGGATTGAAATTTCCAGACCTGCTGCGGTGGATCTTCAAACATGGGGAGGTACAATCCATGACATCATCGAGGTTGGCTAGATCAGGCATGGGCGCAGCCGTGCAAAGTACAACTGTAGACATTCTTCTCAACCCTGGATTAGAATAAAATAAGTTCAAAAAGTATTAAAACACTATGTTTGTGAGCCCTTTGGTAAAATAATTTAAAGGTATAGAGACCCGATAGATTCAGAGTGTATAGTAATATATTGAAGGGTATCCTGAATGGTATGTGCTTCCCGTTCATAACAAATTATCGGAGGGTAAAGAGACCCGATAGATTCAGAGCGTATAGTAATATATTGAAGGGTATCCTAAATTTTATGTGCTTCCCGTTCATAACAAATAGGGAAAATGAAAGCATTCAAACCTTACCTACCCTAGCTCGTGCCCAGTTTGCCTTCGATAGCCTTTCCGGTGTTTATGTATAGGCCGACCGAAGTAGCAATCTCATTCACCTGTGGCACCAGAGACTTTAGATCACCAAAGCTCGAGTCTAGCGAGGCGATATCGTCAGCATAGTCGAAGTCGGTCGGAGAACGTCCGCGTACAAATTTCACACTGTCAGAATTGTGCAGGGCTCTCTCGAGGATCCAGTCAATGGTGAAGTTGAATACAATGGGCGACACAATGCAACCTCGTCGAACACAAGATCAGATATCAAAGGGGTGGGAGAGATTGTTATGTACGCGGTCTGGCGCATTCGTGGAGGGATACTGCGCGAAGTGTTACCATAGTTCTATTTAGCGGATAGATCCTGTGTGAACAAAAGAAATCAACGTACAGACGTCAGCTGCTTTCGGCCGACGATAGCTGCACTTATAATGACAGGTAGGCCTGAATGCACCAATGATTATTTTAACGGTCTAAAATCCGTAAGCTTGCTATCAAAAAACTGCTTAAGCGTATTTATAATAATGGTATAACTGACATCTAGTATCCTATTAATTTGGGTAGTAAGGTACCCTCTAGGGCATGTTACGATATGCTGCTATAGTAATTGAAACTAGCCGCCATACGGGTTGCGGCATTGTTGCAGCATAAGAGGGTATCCTTGACACATCGAGTAAGTCGGTCTGACTGCTCTGAGTCTATTTGAGGTCTTGAAAAGTCGACCGTCGATGGCGACGAGGTTGACCGTAGGCCTCACAATAGGGTCTGCAGATGGCCGGTGACTTGCGCGGAATATACTAAACTCTTTCTTCCCAGACCCAGCTCGGCTCGGTGCCAAGAAAGCCTGGAAGTCGAATGGGTTGCAGGTGGCTGGCGTGGTGTAAAACCACACCTAGGCGTGCCAGCACACACTTATTCCACTAAAAATAGATCAGTTTTTCACTGAAAACGGAAGGGGGTGGCTCGGATTCCAGCTAACTATCTGATAATCAATGCGGTTGCGAACTACCAGCGTGAGGTCGCCCTCGTCTAGACGATTGCTCCTCAACTAGCATTTTTATGCCGCAAAAGGTTAATCATGCGCGCTTGACAGGAGGGGGAGGGGTTGGTGTGTGAGAGCAGGGATTCGTAGGCGACCACTCCAGGGGATGGGGGCACCCAGAGATGTCGAAAATCACAGGTGAACTGCCCACTTGCTGGCTAACTGATCATCAGGCAAACATTCCACAGGAAAATGAAAGCATTCAAACCTTACCTACCTTGCTCGTGCCCAGTTTGCCTTCGATGGCATCGGGACGGGCATAGTCGGCACCAAGGGGCTCCTCCCAATAACCGTATGCAAGCTGCCTGCTGACAAGGCATTTTACTCATCGCCGTTACGTACGGACTTAACACAGACTCTCAAGCAGGCTAGAACGTCAGCCGAGTTGTCTGAAGGCTTCCAGAAAACACTGGCGAGTGTTTTTTGACGTTAGCGAAAGCCGTGTTACCGGTCATGGTGAGCATGAAACGCAGTAGTAAAATTAACGAGCACCTCTGACCTGTGACCACCACCGCCAAGTTAATGGCATTTACTCACCAATTGACACCCTTATCACAGCTTTGTCCCTAAAAAATTAAAACAATAATGTTAGTCTGACGAGAATTTGGAATGTTCAATTATGGCTAATTAGTTGTGGTCAGCCAGCCTTACCCAAAACCCAGGGTTTGCCGCACCTGAGTCTGTGGCAGTCCATTTCCACGTGCGCCGCTTAGTTCGTCGCTCTTGGTCGAAGCAGTCGGCTCTAGTGATGGTCGGCGCAGACGCTGACTCATACTGTCCGTCTTACACTCCTGCTGGGACTACCCGAGCCTTGCTACATTTTTCGCCAATGCTCGAAACCAATCAGCGTACGGAATTTCGCGGATTGACTGCAGGCAACAAACGACGCACTGAAGTCTCAACAGCAGACACGCACGATAGTTCGGTCGTCGATTTTGACGAGGTCCACCATACGTTTAAAGTGATAGTAGACTTGCACTGCATCTACCGCACTATCTCCTCCGCCCCCACCTATGCCCAGTGTAAAGACAGAGTAAAGAAGACCGGAGATGCGAGAGGGCGCGGGTAGCTGGCGCGGCTGGGCCCCTAGGCGTGCCACTAAACAATTTCAGCCCACATGTCCAGCATTTGTTATGGCAGCGCAACCCAAAAAACGTCTGTTGTGCCCTGATGTGGCCCCCGTGTTGTTCCAACGCATCTACCACGTGGCCCGCTTAGGAGGTACAGCGGACACACACAAAAGGACAACAGCAACTGACCTGAAGAGACAGCTAGCTGCAGCTGTGTGCAGAGCCCCTTGTAAGCTCTTTGCCTCAGTAAAAGCCGGTCCTAACTTATCTGTTTTCCCTGACTTCTGATTTGGGAAACCTTCGTGTTGTCGACCCCACGACTTCGACATTGGTGAGTCCAACCGAACGCCACTTCTTCCAACTCTACGATATAGTCAGGTGTTGACAATGGACAGCTTTCCACCTGAAGTTCAGCATATTTCGGCACCTGCTTCTGGTTCTCTTAACGCCGCACAACTCACTCAAAAGGCCGAACGGCTGATGAAGATGCCCGGCATTGCCAAGCCACAACCTGCCACATTCTCAACTTTGACAGTGCCTTCTGTGTCTCCCCTCTCACATCTGAAGGCTGAGCTCGCGCAGCTTTCCGAATAGGTAGCTTCTCCACAAGAACCAACAGCCTCTTCATCCCGGAGCCCCCCTTGTTCAACTGCCCAGCCTGTCCAGTCATCATCATCTCGTCCCACCTCAGCCGCCACCTGCTGGTATCACATTACCTTCGGTACCAAAGCCTGTCCCTGCATCTCTCCCTGCTCCTTCGTTTCCCAGCAGAGCAAACGAGTAAAACGGGTCAGCCCGAGCGTCAACGCGACCAATATCACCGATTCTCCAGTCCGGGTCGTACCTTCTACGTCTGTGACAGCCAGAGTGGCAGAAGTTTCCTGGTTGATACTGGTGCTCAACTGAGTGCCAACCGACCATCGGTGCCCCAACCCTGGCCTCTTCCTTCAGGCCGTCAACACCTCACCAATTACCACCTTCGGTAGCCGTTCCCTCTCCCTGGACATCGGTCTACAGCGTGTCATCTCTTGGATCTTTGTCGTTACTGACATCCCCTGTGCAATCCTGGGTACAGATTTCTTCGCTGCTTTCGATCTTATGGTCGACTGCCACCACTCCCGTTTACATGACCAAACCACCAGGTTGGCCATTCGAGGTACCCATTCTTCTCAGGTGTCCCGAAAACTCGCTGTTCTAGACCCTGAACCTGATAGTCCATTTCGGCAGCTCCTTGGCAAACACCCTGGACTCACCCGTCCCAACTTCAGCATCTCTACCCCACCGCATGACGGTGTTCACCACATCCGAACGACTGGGCCTCCTGTGTTTTCTCGGCCTCACCGTCTTGCGCCTGCATGACTGTCTGCCGTCAAGACCGAGTTCGAGCACATGCTTCAAATGGGCATCATCAATCAATCAGAAAGCCCATGGGCCTCGCCTCTCCACATGGTTCCAAGGACTGCCACTGGTGACCGGTGCCCCTGTGGTGACTATAGGGCCTTGAACAATATCAGTATCCCTGGCCGCTACCCTGTTCCGCATCTTCGAAACTTTGCCAGCGCTCTATACGGCAAGTCTATGTTGTCGAAGATTGACCTAGTTCAGGTCTTCACCAAATCCCTATAGCCCCAGAGGATGTTTCAAAGACAGCCGCTACCACACCCTTTGGCTTCTTTGAGTTCCTGCGTATACCTTTCGGACTCCGAAACGCCTCCCAAACTTTCCAGGTGTTCGTAGATAGAGTGCTTCATGGCTTACCCTTTGTCTACGCCTATATTGGCAACATCTTGATGGCCAGCTCCACCACCAAGGAACATGACAGTTTGACCGTCGATTTCGACGAGGTCCATCATATGCTCCACACCAGGTGGTGCAGGGACGGTGACTTGCGCGTGATTTAGTTTAAAGTGATAGTAGCCTTGCGCTGCAGCTACCGCAATCTCTCCTCCTCCCCCCACCTGAGCCCGGTGTTAAGGCAGAATCAAGAAGACCGGAGATGGGAGAGGGTGCAGGTGGCTGGCGCGACCGGAGCCGCCCCTGGGTGTACCACCACACCTGACTCGGATCCCATGGAGTAGGGGTGCCATAAAAGCCACATTAAGAAGGAGCCATTGCAGCCTGACTCTCAGTCCACCAGTCAGCCACTTCACACAACACACACATTGGACTGACCACGCGGTCCGAGTTATCCCGTCGGTTGGCAACCTTCCAAGCCACGGCTTTTAGCGCACCGTGATAGTTTCAAGCGCGTCAGATTGTTTACAGTGAGGAAAGTGCGCTGAGCTGGTAACCTTACTCTCTCCCCCACCCCCAAAATCAGACCACCATCCGAGCCAGTCAGTTGTCTGATGTGAGAGTGGGCGCATTGGCTGACGGGTCGGCGTACCCGTCTTTGTGCGCCACAGCACGACCTGGCCCCCATAACTCACACACCAGGATTTACTTACTCAGGGGATATGGAGGAGCCATCGCCGTCTGACTCCCAGTCCACTGGTCAGCCACTCGACACACACAGCACATACACTGGGCCGACGGCGTGGTCTGGTGTAAACGTCAGATTGGCAGTTTAAAAAACCGCGGTTTCTAGGAAACCTTGATTTTATCAGGTATATTAAGATGATTGTGAGGGTGTTGTCTATGTATTAGTGTAGATGGCGTGCGCTGATGTGACTTAGCCTCCGGTGGGTTACCGCAGGTTGTCGTGGAGGCGCATGTGTCCTAATAGGCGCATGCGGTGTGTAAATTTGCGGGAGCAGTGAGGGCAGTGGAGGCGGGCGCGGCGACTGTATGTCGGAACCCCAGGCACTGGTCTTCAAGACGACGGCCTTGTACATCTTCAGTTTGGTGTTCAAGTGAATACCGTGGCGATCCCACACGGAGGCCTGCAGCCGGCCGAAGGCCTGACTAGCTTTGGAGATCCGTTGGGCAACCTCGTCATCTCGTGTTGCGTGACAGCTTAATTCCTAGAGAATCGTAGGTTTCCACGTTTTTGAGTTGAGCGCCGTTGACATTGATTAGGGGAGCATTGTATTCCGCGCTGGGTGGCGGCTGGTGCATGACAACCGTTTTGGCTGTACTGATTGTTAATCCAAAATCGGCGCAGCCTACGGCGAATAGGTCCATACTCCTTTGCATGTCCTCCTCCGTCACGGTGTTAAGGGCGCAGTCGTCCGGGAAGAGCAAGTCATGGACTGTAGTCGTAGACACGCGCGTTGAAGCCTGCATACGCCGACTGTTGAGAAGGTACCCGTCAGTTCTGTAGGTGATGCGGATTCCAGGCTGCTCATCACGTTAGGCGTCCATCAGCATTGCCGAGAACATGAGACTGAACAGGGTGGGAGCCAATACGCAGCCCTGCTTCACTCCGTTGGTCACTGCGAATGCTTCGGATACCGTCCCGTTGTCAGTGACGCGCGCCGTCATCCCGTCATGAAGCTGACGCACCATATGCGTGAACCGCTCAGGACAGCCTAATTTCTGCATGACTTTCCACAGTCCGTCGCGATTCACCGTGTCAAAGGCTTTCGTTAGATCCACAAAGGTAGTGTATAGGTGAGTTCGCATCTCCTGGCACTTCTCTTGTTGCTGGTGGGCGGCAAAGATCATGTCGGTTGTCCCGCGGTGTTGGCGGAAGCCACATTGGTTTTCCGGGAGCAGGCCCTGTTCTAGGTGACCGTTCAGACGATTGAGAAGGATACGGTGAAGATCTTCCCGGCGATGTTGGGCAACGAGATGCCTCTGTGATTATCATAGAGTTGCCAGTTCCCCTTCCGTTTGTAGAGATGGATGATGGTCGCGTCTTTGAAATCCTGAGGAACTTGTCCTTGGTGCCAGATATCCTGGAAGCGTTGTGAGTTCTGCCATCAGCCGGGGCACACCGTGCTTGAAGACTTCCGGTGGGATTGCGTCGGATCCCGGTGCTTTACCGCTGGAAATATGCTGCACGGCCCGGATGGTTTCTGGTAGGGAAGGCGGCAGATCCAGGTAATCGTTCGTGTCCACTTGAGGGAGCTGGTCAATGGCAGCATCGGAAATGGCTGATGAGCAATTAAGGACACTGCGGAAGTGCTCGGCCCAACGCTTCAGAATTTGCGATTTCTCTGTCAGCAGTGTTGTGCCGTGAGAACTAAGCAGCGGTGCGGTCCCCTTGATACACGGGGCGTAGATGGCCTTAATGGCTTTGAAAAAGTTTTTCATTTCATTGCGGTCCGCATACCCTTGGATTTTCTCAGCCTTTCGGATCATCCAGACATCCTGTATCTCCCGCAGACGCTGCTGTAAAATACGCTTTCAGTCCGATGGTCCATGTAGGCTTTGTGTAGTCCATTTTTCTCCGCGAGTAAGTTGCTGATGTCAGGGTCATTGTCGTCAAACCAGTCCTGGTGTTGACGGCGTGCGCGTCCGAGGACTTCGAAGGCGGTCGACTGGATGCCATTTCGCAGTTGACACCATCGGGTCTCCACGGTAGCAATATCATCTGGAGCATGCAGGTCCTCCAGTTTCTCGGTTATTTGGTTGCTGAAATCAAAAAGGTGAGCAGGCAAATTTAAAAAAGAGTATTTAACTTACCTGGCGACCTCTTACCTTGGGGTCTTCGTCGGGGTTGCAGTCGGAGCCTCATCTGGGAGATGACGAGGCAGTGATCTTTCCAACAATCGGCATCGAGGATTGCATTGGTAACCAGCACGTCCTGTCGATCTCGCCTCCGGACGAGAAAATCGTCCAGCAGATGCCAGCGCCGCGACCAAAGGGCGCATCCACTTGGCCTTCTCCCGCGTCGGAAGGTGAAAGAAGGTGTTGGTCAGCAGGAGACGGTGTTCCGCACACTGGATGCGCCAAAGAAGAAGGCCGCTATCGTTACAGCTACCGAGACCGTGGGGACCCAGCACTCCCGGCCAGGCAGCGTGGTCCATCCCGACGCGGGCGTTGAAGTCACCAAGGACAATTAACTTGTCCTCTTTCTGCAAAGTCGCCAGCAGGGCGTGCAGGTCCTCGTAGAATTCGTCCTTCGCCACATCAGAGCTCGTCATTTGGGGAGCGTAGGCGCTGGGGATGGTGGCGAACTGGTCTCCCCGAAGAGTCAGGCGGAGGCTCATCAGGCGATCATTGATATCCTGTCGCAGACAGGACAGCCGTCCCACGATGTCATTCCGGATGGCAAAGGCAACACCAGCGTCGCGTCGCTCTGTCTTTGGCCGGCCGCTGCAGAATAAGGTGCAGCCGGCACCCACCTCCTCCAGCTGACTCTGCTCAGAGAATCGGGTCTCGCTGAGAGCAGCAATGTCCACCTTGTAGCGCGCCAGTTTCCGAGCGACTAGCGCCGTCCTCAGTTCCGGCCGGTTGCTCCTAGGTGAACGAACATTCCAGGCTGCTAGTTTGAGTGGATGGTCAAGCGGTTCCACTACCAGGCGTAGGCCTCCGTACGCGCCGCGGACGATACGGAGAACTGGACGGCCCATCTCCCCCCTGGTCCTGTTGGACATCCGCTCCGCTCCAATCAAACCTTGAATGTTCCTATGCTGAACTCGTGTTCGGCAACTGTGTCCGACTTCCTGGTGAGATGATCTCGCCAAGTCCTCGTGGTGTGGTTGAAGATCCTACCACCCTCCTGCACCACCTCCGAATTCATGCAGACTCGCTCCCCGGTTCGGCCCAGGCCATCAGTCTCCGAGTCTCATATTGAGAAAGACCTGACGACCTGCTCTCACGTCTATTTCCGATGTGATCCGAGTACGCCGACCATTGGAAACCCCCTACGATGACCCATTCCGGGTTGTCTCTCGAGGGGCGAAGACCTTCCGCATCCAACGTGAAACTCGCGAGGAGGTCGTGAGCGTGGACCGTCTCAAAGCTGCTGCCCGGACACTCCGCTGGACGAGCCCTGCGGTTCTCTACCCTCTGGTCCTCCACCTCCCCCACCCTCTATCCCTTCGTCCCGCATACTTCCTCTTCGTCTTAGTCCCCTTCCCCCAACTGCAACTTCCTCCTCATCAACCTCCAGCCCACAAGCTGCAAGCCACACTCACTCTTCCCCTGTGCCCTCTCGGTATACAACTCGCAGTGAACGCGATGTACATTTTCCTGACCGTATTGTTACTCATGTTTTAGCCATAAACCATGCCTTCAGCGTCGCTACACGCCGCCTTCGTTCTAGCCTATGGGTACGGTGGCAATCCGTTCCCACGTGCGCCGCAAAGTTCGCCACTCTTGGTCGAGGCAGTCGGCTCACACGATGACCGGCGCAGGGGCTGACTCACAGCGTCCGTCTTATACTCCTGCTGGGACAACCCGAGTCTTGGCACCATACACGCGAGTGCTCGAAATCAATGTGCGGAATTTCGCTGTTTGGCTGCAGGCGACAAATGACGCACTGTGGTCAAGTGGTCTGAACAGCGGACACACAAAGAACGATAACAGCAACTGGCCTGAGGAACCCGCTAGCTGCAGCTGTGTGCAGAGCCCCGTGTAAGCTCTTTGCCTCAGTAAATGCCGTTCATACCTAATCCGTCTTCCTTGACTTCTGATTGGGGAAAAATTCCAAACCTCGACGAGTCGTTCAACGCATTTTCTTTGGCCATTAAACTTTACGAAGTCCAACAATCTTAACTATTGAGACACAGACTCGTTGTCATGTCGGTTGTGATCGGAAATATTAGCTTAATGATCGCAAGAAGGCGCTCACCGATCGCGTTACGAGGTATAGTCGTCTCTTTGTGTCATGGGGCTCACCATCGAGCCCCACCAACAGCCGCAGAGCTGTCAGTTATATGGGCAGAATCGGATTATGGATGAAGATAACGGAAACTGGAATAGACAATTTCTGACGTATTAGCCGTCATCAGCCAGCCACACGCCACCGCCGGTTTGTGCAAATGCTAAGACTCGAACGCGCCATGCGTTGGTTAGATGTTCAACGCACAAACTAGGGAGCCACCGCTCTTTGTCCTGTCGGCTGCTATCGAATAGGTTAAAAATGCTAGCGTCGTGCTCGGCAATCACGTTCTCACCAAATAGTCTCTGGTCAGAGGCAAGGGGTGGCCAAAACCTGTAGTTGAGTACGGCTGCCTAATGGCGGCTAATAATCCAGAACGGGGCGATCCCAGCCTCCTTTGACCATGTCAGTAAAGTTTGGCTGCCGGTGGAGCTCGGGAGTTAGCCCTAAGGTACAACGGGACAAGTGAGTCCCGTAACCGATCGGTGAGCACCCACCT
Organism: Schistocephalus solidus; assembly: GCA_017591395.1. Taxonomy (NCBI): domain Eukaryota; kingdom Metazoa; phylum Platyhelminthes; class Cestoda; order Diphyllobothriidea; family Diphyllobothriidae; genus Schistocephalus; species Schistocephalus solidus. The sequence goes on along the minus strand of WEDG01002466.1, from coordinate 73,518 downwards.
ACAATGGTTACGATTCCCGATGGAAATCGACAAAGAGTCCGTAGCGCAGTGGATGAGAGCGTCGAACTGCTAACCAACAGGTCGCGGGTTCGAGCCTCAGGTGGTTCTCCACCTGGGTTTGTGTATGGCTGGCTGATTACGGCAAAAAATCCAGAAATTTTCATTCCAGTATCCCTTGCCTTTGTTGGTAATGTTAAGCTGCGTATTAACTTTATGTTTGAAGAGTAGTTACAAATCTGATAACAACATCTTCCCGCCGTTTGTTCCTTGGGACTCAATTTAAAGCCCTAGCAGGCAGTCGTATAGTGACCAGAAACCGATCAAAACCGACACAACAACAGATCCGTGACTACATTTTTAGGGCATTTTGTTCGATAACACTCTATGACCAAAACGTGGGTTCAAGGCTCAGCTGTGGAGAAAACATGGGTTTAGATAAAGCCGTTTGACGACGGCTCATGAGTCAGAAATGACAATTTCTGACAGTCGGAGACAAGGAAAAATGAATGGTATTCGTGCTTTCACTCTACTCGGCAGCCTTAGGTATCAACGTCTATAAAAACCATCGTAACGTGAGGTAAGTGGGCAGCAAGCACTATGTCTTCCTTGGAAATCGGGCTGATGATGGAGTTTCAATGCTCATTACTAGATGAAATTTAAGCAGCTCGTTTATGGAAGTGGGAATTTTTTGCAAATGGTTCATTGAAAATTATTCCTGACCACCAAATGTGTGAAGTGTCTCAATGAAATCGTAACCCGTAGAGTGCAATTTGTTTATATTGGAAAATCCTACTAAATCGTTTTCGTTGTAAATAAACCTGGGCGATAAACTAGGCGATGTCTGACCAAGGGATTTATTCGTCAGAATTTATAATCAACACTTTGACAAATTATAAGGAGTAGAAGCGGATAGACTGAGAGTTTCTTTTAAATTTCACTTAAATGCACTCACATACTATTGTTAGCAGCTTTTGATAACCCAGTTCTGGATCTTGCCAAGTCAGATATAAACTACTGGCATATCAGACGTAGCTTCGCAGCTACATACAATAAAATATTTTTCATGAAGCTAGGGTACCTATTCACTTTGAAACCGCTAAAAGCAAAAGCAAACATTTACTGAATGCGCGTCGGTTTCTTATTAAAAAAACAGAATATTCTGCGCTTCCAAATGGCACTTCTAAATAAGATACGAACCTCAAGAATGATATTTTTATGGCATAATACTTGCCTCTTAAATTACGATAAATTAATTAATGTAGCTGTGAAGTACCTGGGCTCTCCATGCACGGTTACGTTAGTAAGTAAAGTCAAAGCGTAGTGATAAAATACTTCTCAGCTAGAGCTGTTGTGACAGAACGTTTTAAAGCACCCGTCAGGCTTATCTGAACCGCGACCTCTGTTTCGCAAGTGCTTATATTTTAAGACACAATTAAATGTATCCGTTAGTATCCGCTGAGGACTGTAAAATCACACGTATGAGGATCAGCTGTCAAATTGATGATCTTATTTTGTGCTCATTAGTGTCGATTAGGGAGTACTTCGCTGAAGATCAATCCATTTTCACGAACGTGGAGGTTTGTCATACGAGCAATCCGAATTCCTCCCAGTCTTTCTGTGTCATTTTAAAATTTATCCTACACGTTATTACCTCTACAGTGGAGCACATAAATTATTTTTTGAGGCAGGACAGCAAAAAATTATGGCCTGGGCTATTTTGGTAGCAGGCCGTAACCGCTTTAGGTTAGTGTTGTTTTGCCGTAAGAAATTCGGGCGAAAAATAAATGAAGTAACAAAGTGTCGACTGCAAGGCACCCCTGGAATTTCTGTGTTGTTTATCCTAAAATGTGATTGGTTAATACCGGCGGACGCCCTTCAGGATACGTTCAAGGTCATGCTGTCATCTTAATGCACGTCGCATGATACGCCCGCTTCGCTGCTGGTGCACGAACTCACCGAGGTGTACTTTTGACGCTACGGCAGGCGCTGCCATATGCTTGCGTTCAGGCTAAAATGTTTTCGCTCAACAGGAAAACCACAAGGCATCACTTACCTCGTGGAGCATTTCAGTTTGCCTTGATTGACGGAACGCTTTTAGCCCAAATTGTAAACCAACACCAAATTTACCTCATTTAGGGAGGCTTGACTAATTTATTGCCGAGGTTTATTTAAAACGAAAACGATCTAGTAGAATATTGCAGAATAAAAAAACAGGTTCTGCTTTTATCACAAAAGTCGTAAGCCTTTCTGCCAACGAGAGGTTGGAGTTCATTCAGCTAGGCCATAAGAAGCAACCCTGCATGGTTCTTTAGTTTGGAAAAGAGTAGCGTACGCCTTTACAGAATTCGAGAGAACCGACCGCTGACGTGAAATAAGGGGTGTGCATTTATTGATTTTGATATTAATAAACGGTGAGTCATGTGTGGAGAAGGGCTGGTGGTGACCGTGGCCCTGGGTGTTTTGATGTCCTGATGTCCTGGGGACCGAAGTTTTCCCTAAACTAGAAAGGTGATTAAAATCTTGATAAGCACTGCACTCTACGGGTTACGATTTCATTGAGACACGTCACACTTTTTGGTGGTCAGGAATAATTTTCAATGAACCATTTACAAAAAAATTCCCACTTCCATAAACGAGCTGCTTAAATTTCATCTAGTAATGAGCATTGAAACTCCATCATCAGCCCGATTTCCAAGGAAGACATAGTGCTTGCTGCCCGCTTACCTCACGTTACGATGGTTTTTATAGACGTGGACACCTGAGGCTGCCGAGTAGAGTGAAAGCACGAATACCATTCATTTTTCCTTGTCTCCGACTGTCAGAAATTGTCATTTCTGACTCATGAGCCGTCGTCAACCGGCTTTATCTAAACCCATGTTTTATCCACAGCTGAGCCTTGAACCCACGTTTTGGTCATAGAGTGTTATCGAACAAAATGCCCTAAAATATAGTCACGGATCTGTTGTTGTGTCGGTTGTGATCGGTTTCTGGTCACTATACGACTGCCTGCTAGGGCTTTAAAGTGAGTCCCAAGGAACAAACGGCGGGAAGATGTTGTTATCAGATTTGTAACTACTCTTCAAACATAAAGTTAATACGCAGCTTAACATTACCAACAAAGGCAAGGGATACTGGAATGAAAATTTCTGGATTTTTTGCCGTAATCAGCCAGCCATACACAAACCCAGGTGGAGAACCACCTGAGGCTCGAACCCGCGACCTGTTGGTTAGCAGTTCGACGCTCTCATCCACTGCGCTACGGACTCTTTGTCGATTTCCATCGGGAATCGTAACCATTGTAGGTGGGTGCTCACCGATCGGTTACGGGACTCACTTGTCCCGTTGTACCTTAGGGCTAACTCTCGAGCTCCACCGGCAGCCGCACATTACCGACAGAGTCAAAGGAGGCTAGGATTGCTCCTTTCTGGATTATTAGCCACCATTAGGCAGCCGTACTCAACTACAGGTTTTGGCCACCCCTTGCCTCTGACCCGAGACTAGTTGGTGAGAACGTGATCGGCGAGCACGACGCTAGCATTTTTAACCTATTCGATAGCAGCCGACAGGATAAAGATCGGTGGCTCCCTAGTTTGTGCGTTGGACATCTAACCAACGGGTGGCGCGTTCGAGTCTTAGCGGTTGCACAAACCGGCGGTGGCGTGTGGCTGGCTGATGACGGCTAATACGTCAGAAATTGTCTATTCCAGTTTCTGTTATCTTCATCCATAATCCGATTCTGACCATATTACTGACTGCTCTGCAGCTTTTGGTGGGGCTCGATGGTGAGCCCCATGACACAAAGAGACGATTATGCCTCGTAACGCGATCGGTGAGCGCCTTCTTACGATCATCAAGCTAATGGTGGAAGCACATTAGCCGGGTCCCAATTAAAATGTCTTCGTTTGTGCTACTTAAATGCGTACAGTAGGTTGTGTTGGGCAGTTTAAGATCGCGGGATTTTTATTTTGGTCCTCAGTTCTTGGTTCATCGCCACGAGAGTGGTTTGGTTTACTTTTCAACTATCTGGGCTGTTGTTTCGTCTGCCACTGCGGCATGCGGTAATTCGGTCTGATCGATAAGCTTGCTGTACATGTTCTGCTGGGGGAGTGAATTTGGGATAGCGTTTTCTTTTGCACGTGAATTAAGCGGGGCTATTATGGGGGTTGGGTGGTTTTGCGTTGAACGGCTTGTGGGGTTCCCCTGCCTACGTCTCCACCCCATCATTTTTCGTCTTCCTACCCTCCAGCGGCCGGTGTGCACGGTAACCAGATAACAGCTGCTTTTACATAGACCTTCGTTCTTAGCCAAGTGCCATTGGACCTTTACACTAAATCTACATCTGTCCTCTGAATGCCTTCTGGTAAGTTCAGTCACGCATTGCTATAGTTTCGCTAGTGAACTTGGTTTCCCTCGGTTATTAGAGGTTTGCAACAGCGTTTTTGTTTTTGTTACAGGAAATTTTCTCCTTGGGATGGTCTCATACTACAACACCTGTGGGATACTTTCGATTATTCTTGTTACCCCCCTTTTTCCACAATTACTATTCCCTTGGATTACGTGCGTAGACGACTTAGGTGTTACCACCTGTTTCCGTGGTTAGAATTCGGGATGCTTGTTCGTTACGTTTATTTGCAAGGTTAGGATTTTTGGGTTATTTTTGTTTTAAAGATCTGCGTTGGTTTAATGATTTCTTGGAATAAGTGTTTTTCTAGGATAAGTTTTACTAATGGGGTTAGAGTTGGCCGTGTGTTCACGGTTAGGCTTTCATGATTGCAACCTTCGGGTAAGGTATAGTTATATGATTGGTGTAATTTTAGGCTTTATCTTCAATTTTGGGCTTCAGTATGTAGTAAGTGATGTTACATCTTTTCTTCTTAGGTGTAACGTCACCGCCGGTGCTACGGTAAGGGTTTGAGTTACCGTTTATGATTGGGGTTAGGTCTAAGCTTAGGCTTCAGCTTTCGGTTAGAGTTTGTGTTAGGATTGAGGTTAAGTTAAGGGTTTAGGTTATGGTTAGGTTGAGGGTTAGTGTAAGGGTTAAAGTTAAGGTTAGGGTTAGGGTTGGTTTCAGAGTTAGCGTTAGAGTTAAGGTTATGGTTTGGTGTTAGGGTTAAGTTTCGGGTTAGCGCTTGTGTTAAGGTAAGGTTTAGGGTTAGCATGGCTTTAGGGTTAGGTTAAAGAGTAAGTTAGGGGTTAGGTTTTATTTTAGTGTTACGTTTAATGTTAATGTTAGGGTTAAGGTTAGGGTTAGCTTCATTGTTAGGGTTAAGTTAAGGGTAAGGTTTATTGTTAGGGTAAGCTTAAGTGTAAGGGCTAAGTTTAGGCTTAGGATTATGTTTAGGGTTAGTGCTAGGGTTCAGGTTATGGTTTGATGTTAGGGTAAATTGTGGGGTTAGCGTTAGCGTTTGGTTAAGTTTGAGGTAAGGGTTAGGTTTAAGTTTCATGTGAGATTCGATTTGGTTTGGTTAGCATTATGTTTAAGGTGAGGATTACCTTTAGGATTAGGGTTATTGGTAGAGTTATACTTGGGTTTAGCGCTAGGGAAAAGGTAAGGGTTAAGTTATCGTTAGGGTTCAGCTTAGTGTGAGGGGTTAAATTTATGGTTTGATTTACTTTTAGGGTTAGCGTTAGTATTAGGGTTAAGGTTGGGGTTTATGTCAGTGTTAACATTAGGGTTAGGATTTGCGTTAGGGTTAAGGGTTAGGTTTAGGGTTAAGGTAGGCAGTTAGGTTGGTGTTAGGGTTAGGGATTAGGTTGGGTTAGGCGTTAGGATTGAGGTTACGGTTAGGATTAAGGTTACGGTTATGGCTGTCGTTAGGGTTTAGATCAGGGGTTGTTTTAAGTTTAGAGTTAGGGTTATGTTTAAGTTTAGGGTTTGGTTTACTGTTCAGCTGAGGAATAGGTTTCGTTTTAGGGTTTGGGTTAGGATAACCGTTGTGATTAGGTTTGTTGTTCGTGTTAGTGTCAACGGTAGGTTTACAAGTCTGGTTAGACGTAGGCTTAGGTTTGATGATCAGGTTTCCAGTTAGGGATGAGGTTAGGGTTAGATGTAGGATTAAGTTTGGGGTTACCATTTGGGTTTATATTAATGGTTACGGTTAAGTTTGTGTTCTAAGTTATGTGTAACTACGATTTAGGTTATGGTTACAATTAGTTTTAGGTTGCACCCGATTGCACTGTCCTCGCTTATGGATTGGTTGTGGGTCCTGGTGCTCTGTTAGATGCGATGCTCTTTCATGTGTTTGGTCGTGTTGGGCCGAGTTTAAGGTAAATTAGGGGGAAGGAGGGATTACGGGTTAGGGAAGCCTTTGAGGGCTTCCCTTGCTTTCACATTTCGGTTGGGTGCCCTTTGCAGTAGGCCGTCTACTTTGCGGCGCAGCGACGCATTCGGTCGGGCTTGGCTAGGCCCATGTTTCGGTAAGGGTGTCGGGTTTTTGGAACAGGGGTGCTGGTACCCACTGTTCTGTGCAGTCATGCCTTCGACCGCATTCGGTTAAGCTCATGTGACGGTGAGAATGTTGGGGTTTGGAACAAGGGCATCGAATGGGAATGGGGTTAGTGCAGCTGTTGCTTGGCTTCCCGTTGTGGCGTTTGGTTATACGGTCGGCTCAATAAGCTTGCTTTCCATGTTCCGAGGGGGGGGGGGGTGGGTAGTTCCATTGCAGGGGTTTTGCGATGAACGGCTTGTGGGGTTCCCCTGCCTACGTCTCCACCCTCCCCTTTTCGTCTTCCTTCTCTCCTGCCACCAGTGCTTTCGGTAACCAGATAACAGCTACTTTTACATAGACCTTCGCTCTTGGCCAAATGCCATTTTACGTTTGCGCAACGTCTGCAGCTATCCTTTGACTGACTTCTGTTATGTTCAGTCTTTCGTTCGTGTTGCTCGCCTAGTTTTGCTCATATCATTGGGTGTTAGAGGTCGGAACAGCGTCTCTGTTTGAATGAGATTTGGCAGGGGCTGTTAGGTAGGGTGGCCTTCCTTTCGGTGTTTAGGTATGCAATGGCTTGGAGGATGGTCTCAACCACAACCCCCCGTTTTACGCCCCCTTTTCTTTCTCTCTATTCCCTTCTCCGGACATTATGCTCCATTACCTAATAACAGCTGCCTTCCACCAGCTCAGTCGCTTGGATTGGTGACTTTGCATGCTAACGTTTACCCTAAATCTGTCCTCTGAATGCCTTCTGGTAAGTCCGGTCACGTGGTTCTCTAGTTTCGCTAGTGCACTTGGTTTCCTTCGGGCATTATAGGCTTGTAACAGCGTTTTGATTTGTGTGTGGTTTGGTGCGCTTCTTAGAGGAAGTTTTTGCCTTGGAATGGTTTCGTATTACATGGCCTGTGGGATGCTTTCGCTTATTTTATTCCCCTTTGTCCCAACAATTATTTTTTTCGCCCTGGATTTCGTGCTTACGTGACTTCGGGTGTTTCTGGTTGGTCCCATTCGCAATCACTTTCACTGGTTCCCATTTCAATGATTTCCATCTGGGCGCTTCGTAGGTTCTTCTCTTCCCATTGGCTCCGACTTCCGCTGCTCAGGTTTATTTTATTTTCTTCCAATTAGAACAGTTCATTCAAACTTTTTCTGCTCATTGGATGACTGGTTAGCCTGTTTCATATTTCGCGGGTTATTTCCACCTCATTTGAAATTCATCGTACAATTTACGATTTTAACCTTACCTTCTCCGTTTTCCCTGCTTTTTTTACCATTCTTTTGCCCCACCCATTAACCCATATTACCATGGTTCCCGTAAGACAGGCGGCGGGGTTTGTGCATTTATTCCGGGACCCGGCTATTGTGATCCTACCCTAATGGTGGACGGCTGTCGTGCGAATGCGAGTACAGCCTAAGAAGGGGAGGAGAGACTGAAAAAGATTAGATTCGAACTGGGCACCGCAATCAGTCGTGATATTGGAGGGGACACCAAAGATGGCAACCCAAGGACTGAGAAACGCTTTGACCACCGTTGAAGCAGCGACATCAGGCAGAGGGATGGCTTCCGGCCAACGAGTGAACCGATCCACACAAGTGAGGAGGTAGGAACAACCGTTAGACAGAGGCAGGGGCCTATAATGTCCAGTTGAATGTGGCTGACTCTTGCACTAGGGCCGGGGAAAAACGCCGACGGGGGCCTGTTGTGCCGCTGAACCTTGCTCCGTTGACAGGCTTAACAAGCCCGTGTCAAAGCTTTCAAGTCCATGTGCATCCCAGACTAGACGAAGCGGTCGGAAACCAGCTTGTCAGTAGCTCGACTTCCAGGGTGAGATAGGTTGTGCAGGGGAGGAGAAAACTTTGCGACGAAGAGATGGTGGCACAAATGGACGATGGGATGGAGTGGAGACGACGCATGGAATGGTGCCGTTGCCAGTAGTCAGTGGTAGCTCCTGGAGTTGGAGTCCGAAAACATCTCCTTCACAAGGCGAATCAATACGGCGTTGTTCAGCGGCCATCGCAGCCAGGTTGTTCCCAGGAGAAAGTTGAAGGTGAGTAATGGAGGGCCTTGACAGAGCGTCAGCCACCTTATTGCGTGCTCCATCGATGTGGCGTATGTCCGAGGTAAACTGCGAGATGTAGTCCAGTTGGCGAAGCATCCGGGGGTCGATTTTATCGGAATTGGACTTGAGGGCGAAGGTAAGGGGCTCATTATGCATGAAGACTGTGAAGTCCCTGCCCTCAAGGAAGTGCCGGAAGTGTTTCAAGACTAGATAGACAGCAAGCATCTCCCGTCCAAACGTGCTGTATCGTGATTCAGCAGGTGCTAACTTTCGGGAGAAGAAAGTTAAGGGTAAGGTTTGACCTGCAAGGTGCTGCTGAAAAACTGCACCGACTGCAACGTTGGAAGCAGCAACCATGAGTGAGATGGGAGATTTGTGAGCGGCAAATGGTATCGGCACAGTTAGGGAGAAACTGACGGTAGCAAATAACCATGCCCAGAAATCGCTGCAGCTGACGCTTTGAGGTGGGAGGTGGGAACTAACGGATAGCCGCAGCTTTCGGAGGGGGAGGATGGATACCGTTGCTGCCGACTAGATGTCCAAGAAACTCTAGAGAAGACACATACGGACGGGTTTAGGCCAACGCCAAATCGTTGAAGGCGGTCAAACACCGTTGTAAGATGTTCAGTATGTTCCTCAGCGGGGTGTAGGGGTACTAGTTAGGGGTAGCACCACACAGATAGCATTTGGTCGCTCCATTTGTCTCGTACAGGTGGTGAATGCTCCTGTGGCTGCCTCTTATTGGTACCCAACTCTCACCTGTGGCTCCTCGAAGTTGGGTTCTTCCCAGCAGCCACACCCCGGGCAACCGTCAGAACCGGCGGGCTAAACCAGTTGAGGGTCTCCAGTGTTGTGTGCCTCCACAACTGGTATGTCTGACTCCCGAACTTCCAACCTCCCCCCTCTCAAAAAGTCCTACGGTTAGGGCGGCAGCAACCCCGTAGGCGGCCCAGGCTAACTCGGGTCGTTATCCCACTAAAACAAAACCTTGACCCATAGCGGAGTTCGGCAGCCGTCTGGGATGTCCGAGCAGCTCTTTTTGGGACAGCACTGCTTGCCTCCTCGCGGAGGAAGGGGCTAGAAAAGGTGCCCTAAACAAATGCTGGTTATCACGTCTTCTGCAGCCGGGCACGGCTCACAGATCGCAAAATACGTGGTCGTAAAACTCAAACAAACAATAATACCCCCGTCCCCACCCCCTCGCCATACCCTCCAGGCTGCTCGGGTGAGTCCACTCACACTAGCAACCTGGAATGTTCGTTCACCGTAAGACAATCCTAGGAGCAACCGGCAAGAACGGAGGACGGCGCTAGTCGCTCGGGAACTGGCGTGCTACAAGGTGGATACTGCTGCTTTCAGCGAGACCCGATTCTCTGAGCAGAGTCAGCTGGAGGAGGTTGGTGCCTGCTACACCTTATTCTGCAGTGGCCGACCAAAGGCATAGCGACGCGACGCTGGTGTTGCCTGTGCTATCCGGAACGACATCGTGGGACGTCTGCCCTGTTTGCCGCGGGGTATCAATGATCACCTGATGAGCCTCCGTCTGCCTCTTCGGGGAGACCAGTTCGGCACCATCACCAGCGCCTACGCTCCCCAAATGACGAGCTCTGATGTGGCGAAGGACGAATTCTACGAGGACCTGCACGCCCTGCTGGCGACTGTGCTGAAAGAGGACAAGATAATTTTCCTTGGTGACTTCAACACCCGCGTCGTGATGGACCACGCTGCCTGGCTGGGAGTGCTGTGTCCCCACGGTCTCGGTAGCTGTAACGATAGCGGCTACCTTTTCGGCAAGCTGTGCGAGCTCAGACTTCAGATGTGAGAAGGGAGACACAGAAGGAACTGGCGAAGTTGAGAGTGCGGCAGGTTGTGGCTTGGCAATGCCGGGCATCTTCATCAGCCGTTCGGCCTTTTGAGTGAGTTGTGCGGCGTTAAGAGAACCAGAAGCAGGTGCCGAAATATGCTGAACTTCAGGTGGAAAGCTGTCCATTGTCAACACCTGACTATATCGTAGAGTTGGAAGAAGTGGCGTTCGGTTGGACTCACCAATGTCGAAGTCGTGGGGTCGACAACACGAAGGTTTCCCAAATCAGAAGTCAGGGAAAACAGATAAGTTAGGACCGGCTTTTACTGAGGCAAAGAGCTTACAAGGGGCTCTGCACACAGCTGCAGCTAGCTGTCTCCTCAGGTCAGTTGCTGTTGTCCTTTTGTGTGTGTCCGCTGTGCCCCCTAAGCGGGCCACGTGGTAGATGCGTTGGAACAACACGGGGGCCACATCAGGGCCCGGCAGACGTTTTTTGGGTTGCGCTGGCATAACAAATGCCGAACATTGGGCTGAAATTGTTTAGTGGCACGCCTAGGGGCCCAGCCGCGCCCGCTACACGCGCCCTCTCGCATCTCCGGTCTTATTTACTCAGTCTTTACACTGGGCATAGGTGGGGCGGAGGAGATAGTGTGGTAGATGCAGTGCAAGTCTATTATCACTTTAAACTAAATCACGCGCAATTTGCCGTATCTGCTTCACCCTGCTCTGGAGCGTACGGTGGAACTCGTCAAAATCGACGACCGAACTATCGTGCGTGTCTGCTGTTGAGACTTCAGTGCGTCGTTTGTTGCCTGCAGTCAATCCGCGAAATTCCGTACGCTGATTGGTTTCGAGCATTGGCGAAAAATGTAGCAAGGCTCGGGTAGTCCCAGCAGGAGTGTAAGACGGACAGTATGAGTCAGCGTCTGCACCGACCATCACTAGAGCTGACTGCTTCAACCAAGAGCGACGAACTAAGCGGCGCACGTGGGAATGGACTGCCACAGACTCAGGTGCGGCAAACCCTGGGTTTTGGGTAAGGCTGGCTGACCACAACTAATTAGCCATAATTGAACATTACAATTTCTCGTCAGACTAACATTATTGTTTTAATTTTTTAGGGACAAAGCTGTGATAAGGGTGTCAATTGGTGAGTAAATGCCATTAACTTGGCGGTGGTGGTCACAGGTGAGAGGTGCTCGTTAATTTTACTACTGCGTTTCATGCTCACCATGACCGGTAACACGGCTTTCGCTTACATCAAAAAACACTCGCCAGTGTTTTCTGGAAGCCTTCAGACAACTCGGCTGACGTTCTAGCCTGCTTGAGAGTCTGTGTCAAGTCCGTACGTAACGGCGATGAGTAAAATGCCTTGTCAGCAGGCAGCTTGCATTCGGTTATTGGAAGGAGCCCCTTGGTGCCGACTATGTCCGTCCCGATGCCATCGAAGGCAAACTGGGCACGAGCAAGCGTAGGTAAGGTTTGAATGCTTTCATTTTCCTGTGGAATGTTTGCCTGATGATCAGTTAGCCAGCAAGTGGGCAGTTCACCTGTTAGTTTCGACATCTCTGGGTGCCCCCATCTCCTGGAGTGGTCGCCTACGAATCCCTGCTCTCACACACCAACCCCTCCCCCTCCTGTCAAACGCGCATGATTAACCTTTTGCAGCATAGAAATGCTAGTTGAGGAGCGATCGTCTAGATGAGGGCGACCTCACGCCTATCCATAAACACCGGAAAGACCAAACCGTGTTTGAGCTGCATCCCTGACCAGGAGAAAGCACCTCTTGGGACTTATGACTGTCGACTTGAAGAAGGCGACCTCACGCTGATAGTTCGCGACTACTTCTGATTACTTTTTACGGGCATTCATCGATCAGCTGCGCTCCCTATCTCCGTGAGTCATTTCTCATGCAATAAACTACCACCTTATTTGTTATGAACGGGAAGCACATAACATTCAGGATACCCTTCAATATATTAATATACGCTCTGAATCTATCGGGTCTCTATACCCTCCGATTATTTTACCAAAACATACAAGTCGTCTTTCTGGGAGAGTCCTTAGATTTTGTCGCAGCGAGTGTAGACTGTCTCATTTGTGATTAAATTGCGGTACTTTCCTCGACGGATGTTCCTTAGGCAGTTGTGGTTAAATACCCTCAGTTTTCACTCATCGACGCGCACAGTCCAGCATTCAAACCGTAGAGAAGGACGGTACAGGTGAATCGTCGTGAACTGGAAGCACATAACATTCAGAATACCCTTCAATATATTACTCTACGCTCTGAATCTATCGGGTCTCTTTACCTTCAGATTATTTTACCAAAGGGCTCACATACATAGTGTTTTGATATTTTTGAACAAAATATTTCTAAAACAGGGTTGAAAAGAAGATCCACCGCAGGACAAAGCACCCCCTCGGGAATGATGACTGTCAACTTGAAGAAGTAGACAGTGTCAAGTACCTCGGGGAGGAGATGCTGCCGAATGGACAGAGAAAGCACGACATTGTTTTCAAAATCGACGCTGCTCACCGGGTTTTCTCGATCCTCGAAAGTGCCTATGGACCCAAGGCGACCTCTCCGTTGGCAAGAAGATCCGCAATTACCATGTATCCATCCGGTCGGTCCTCCTAAACGGTTGTGAAATCAGGCCTGTGCGTGTGGAAGATGAGCAATGGCTCCAGGTATTCAACCCTCGTTGTCTGAGGACCATTCTTCGAGTTAATTACACCTACTACGTCTCAAACGAGGCTGTACGCACTCGCTGCGACAATATCACCAGAATATCTCAGGCCATCCAGGAAAGGCGAATGAGGTGGTTTGGGCACGTTTTTTGTCACCCGCCTCATGAGCTGAGCTCTACTGCTCTCGATCCGGAGTCGTCACCCACTTAGGGGGTTCGAAGAGGAGGTCAACTAAAAACCTGCCTCGACACAGTTCAGCAAGACATGAAGGCGATGCTTGAACCTTCGGTATTCGGCATCCGTCGCTGGAGAAGTAAAATGGATTGAGCTATCCAGGTCTGCTGCCGCGAATTGTCACACGTGGAGAGGTATAATATGTGACATCATCGAGGCCGGTTAACTCAGGCATGATCGCAGCCGTAACAAGTACAAGTATGCACAAGTTCGATCAGTTCAATTTCTGACTGATGACAAAGTAAATTTCTATTAGTTAATGATTTTGTACATACAACGGGGACCTTATGCTGTCTTATTCCGTAGGCAGTCACCTACCGTCTGCTCGGAGAGATGAACATGTCTTTCTCCACTGATTGGCCGTTTTGTAGCCTGTGTGGAAAATTACCTGCGGCATTCACGTCTCAGGCACTGTCAATTTATTTGCCCACAGGTATTGTTAGCGCTGTTTTGATGAGCCACGAAGATCCACATGTACTGTGGGATCGAAGAATGCCCTTCTTCAGCAATACCTCCATCCAGCTTTCTTTTCATTGACTTCATCGTAAACTTCACGGCTGTTGATGCAGCCATCCGCAAAACAAAACATATCATTCTGATTGCCTTTAGTGAGGCGAAAGCGATTTTTGCCGTAGATTGAACATGAAACCACTGCAGGATGTTACAAAAGACACGAGTTGTCTGAATTCAGTTTGATTTGGTTTGCAGTTTGTTTTAAATGTTTTAAGTGGGTATTGATTTCGGGCAACAGCAAGGCATGCTTGTACGCCACCGCCTCTAACGAACAATAGCTCGCAAAAGGTGAGCGGTAGCAATAGTTAAGGAACGTTCAGGAAACCTGAAAATATGAAGATGAAGGATCGAATAGGTTAAACAAGTAAGACCTATACTTAACACTTAAATACAGGCCAGGGTTATAAGAAGTTGCTAGATCCACTTTCGCAAGCGTTTAAACGTGTCCTAAATGGTACGAAAATCAAAAATTTGGACTCTGTGCGAATGGATTCACAGACAACAAGAAAAGCTCAAAACTATTCATCAAATATTATTTTCAAGAAACTCATTTCTGCATCAAATCATGACTGACGATGAAAAAATTGAGCGTTTATGGTCATTCTAAACTTAACAAATCGTCGATGATGCCTAACCAATCAGCAACACGAATGCCAAAGTAGAATATTCAACGAATCCATGTTATGTCGTATCTAATGGGATTAAACCTGACTTGCTAAAGTCATCTAAAACTGAGCGATATAAACAAATTTATTCAATTTTGTTCGAGCAGTTAAAACTAAAAAGGGCAGAATATGATGTAACACACGATAAGGTCATTTTCCAACCTACGAGCCCTAGGCGCCCTGTTTCACAACGAGTTATGGAAACTTTGGAAGCATTTCACTGGGAAATTATATCGTATTCGCCGTTTAAATCGGACATAGCTCTATCAAATTACCATTTGTTTCGGTCGATACAATGTGGTCATGCTGAGCAGCACTTCAGTTTCTATAAAGAAGTGAACAGTTGGCCCGATCAATGGATTGTTTCAAACGATGAAGATTTTTTAAAATGCGGAATGCATTTGTGATTTAGAGAATCGTAACAGTTTATCGGTGCAAATGAGCAATACATTTAATAAAATTACATAGTAACTTTTAACGAAAGGTGATTTGCATTCATCAAAACGGTGCAAATTATTCCCCACTCACAATATTTTCCCCTCTAGTTCTTTAAACCTGAGTTGTAAAAAAGTTTATAAATTTACAAGGCCCATGATAGAACGCACAATGCGTTTGGGGACAGTCCCACCGGCAGTTAGCAACCCTCTAAGCCTTGACCGACAGCAAGCTATTACAGGTCCTAACACGTCAGATTTGTTAAAGTGCAAATTCTGCGATGTGCCGTGAGGACGAAGTTTTCAGCTTCGTCTCCACGTTCTCTTTCCCGTTCCATGCACCAATGGCCTGTCTGAATGGCATGGGCTTTAAGTGAGAAATAGCACGGATACGCGTGTTATATATGTACTGGTCATTTATTCTAAGCAATCCAACTTCACTGAATAGCACGTGTCCCAGGTAAACGTAATGAGCAAATTCTCACATTTTTCGTTTCGCTTCACATACCGAAAGTGCCAGATTACCTTTTATGTCCTAGAAAGGAGCGTCAAGGGGAATGCTGTTGATAACTGTTGTATAAACACCCCTGCGGGGGAGTGGAATAGTGCGTAGCTTAGACGAGTCCATCTGTGTACGATGGATGAAGTATTGTGGGGAGAGATAAATTGCGCTGTTCTGCTGGAGCAATCCTTGTACATGACCGAATAGGGGGTAGCGGTGGTGATGGTGCTGGGATGTTATTGATGGAGAGATATCATTAGTGATGCTCATGGTATTGACTTTTTGTGGGATAGGAGGCGAGTTGGACGTCCTGACATCGCACTGGATCCGAAGATGTCCAATGAGCCCGATCGATACCCAGAGTGTTTGTTGACGTGGGTACGATATAGGGAGTTGGGAGCCTGTGTCACTTGAGTCGCAAGAGTTTTTACTTTCGTCTATTTGCGGTTATACAGGTGCCCTCAAGATAGCTACTCGAATGCCTACGACAGTGCTTCACGCCTGTCGATCCTGCACAAGACTTTCCCCTGTCGCAGAGTTGATTTGCAAATGCCCGAAAGAGGTCTTCAGGGTAACCTTGTAACTAGGCTGCTACCCGCCTTGTCTACCAAAACTAGATGCTTTTACGGTTTGCTCGATCCATGCTCTATATAAAGCTTGATATTGCCCGGAAGATGCATTCTATACTATTATTATTTCACGCATTTTAAAATTCGTTTTCGCAAGTCAGTTGATTAAACAGTGCTATAAACATGTTATTTGATATGATTTAAGTAACAAAATAATAGCAAAATAATGGTGGAGAGCGTGCGTATGTTTATCGACGAGTCAGATGTTCGTGGGCAACAAGGGCAGCACAGAGTTCGAGGTCTTTTAAAAACGGTAAATATCACAGCCTACATCGGAGTCCTATGGAGACCATTTGAGAGCTTCCCTAATCCTTAAATACAAAGTCCAGGTTGACTTATTTACATAAATAACCGAAGTAGTATACCATCTGCCAACAAATGGATGACGTTTTCGGCGTGATGGAGCATCTTAAAGAACAGAATGCAATGGTCCATTTTATCTGGAAGATAAAGGGAATGATATAAATATATATTTTTTGCGGAAAAAGGTTACTGAGCTGTTCTACAACCGTTGTCGTTGGATGTTGGACTTTTGGATGCATGACCTCCATGTCGTAACCTCGCTCTCCAAGGTATGATCACAGAAATGAGTGTGAACGTCACTAAGTCATTGCTGGGATTCACAGATATCCTTTTGATGGCTTGTAGAATGCCTCTCTGAGCTATGGATACTAAATGGGCGGAAATGTCTTCAGTCATTGACATACGAAAGGAAGAACATTGGAGTCAAAACGCTCATGAAGAAAACGGCATTTTGACTGCCACACTGTGTCCTGTGAGTCACCGAAAATGGCACATGAGAAAATACAATCACTGAGCGTAATTAGGTCAGCGAATTTAATAGTTTCTCCATCAGACGTCGACGAACACAACATAACCCACAATAATGCATATGATGTGGCCGAACATTATGCCACTCAGGTTTTGAACACAACAACCACTGAATATTCTTCAGCTAACTTTAGCCGCACAAATAACCAGGTGAAAACCACCGGCAGGTGACTGAGATGGCAGTCAGCTAAGCATTTTTTCGCCAACTGTCTTTTAATATGATGATTAGCTCGTCGGACTCTTTTGCCGTTTCCATGCTTCATTCTGATAATCACATGGTTCAAAGGTATGGTAAGTCTCACGGGCGTAGTCCACTGTTCGAGTTTCAGATGCAGGTATGTGTAAAGTAGAAAATTAGTCAAACAATGGAGCAAATTGTTTATAATTCAGAGCTTTTGAACTCGTGTAGGAGTCCGTAGTCAGAGATAGAACGATTTCCTGAGTCCGCACCCAAGGTCCCAACTTCAATCAGCTCTCAAATTGTCTTGCTTCTGATGTGGACACTTGTATTGACAGCTGAAAAGTTAAAACCATGACCAGTTTCAAAGTCGTGAGAATTCACTTATGATAATTCGTCCCCCTGTCGCACAGCCGCTTTACTTTCATGAATGCACGATCCGAGCATGTGTTCAGTCTGATCTGTGGAGTTAGAACAGTTGAACTAATAGGCGTTACGCGTGGAATCATATTGACAGCAAAGGTAGTAGCTATCAAAATACTACTAACGTGGTTCTACCTGTAACATCCGTGGTTCAATGGTAGAGCGTTCTGTTAAATTATGAAAGGTTACGGTTTCGAACCCCAGGTAGTTCACACCTGAGATTGGGTATGATTGGCTGATAACGCCTAAAAAACAGAAATGGCTTATATATGTATCCAAAAAGGCAAGGGAAACCGGATAAGCCATTTCTGTTTTTTAGGCGCTATCAGCCAATCATACCCAATCTCAGATCTGAACCACCTGGGGTTCGAAACCGTGACGCCCTTGATGTATGGCAGAGTATAACATATGCTTAGTAGTTTCTGTTTAAACCCTCCCGCGTCAAACGCAGAGGCATCGGTTTTTTAAACGCATTAATCAGTCTCACCGTACAATGCTCTTTGTTATCGCCAAAACGGACGTGGACTGATGCTTGTCTGTGCGGGGAGCACAACCGTGGGCGGGAATCAGTCCTAACAGTATTTGCGGAAAAGTAATGAACGTGGCTCAAAAATTAGACCCGGAATTTCGATTGTTAGCTCAGACCACTTCTATATGCATTTCCTTCTCCGCTTGCTCATGTGGAGTAGGGTATATTGGTCGTCTGAGTCAGCACCTATCCAAAAGAATGCGGGAACAACCTAGATGGCAGGGAAGGCGAAATTGGGAGCATAAACAGCGCCATTCTCGCATATGTTGACTTCGGGCAGCATGTCGATCCCAAGGAAGCTTTTCGTGTGATTTAGAGCTATCCTGATCGACTGAGCCAGCGACTGCTATCAAATTACGCGAACCGGCCTTCTGTAAGCAGAACCCTAATGCATTGGTTGCATGCGCCGCCCACACCGCAGCCTTTCATGAGTTTAGATGTCCGTCGTCGACGTAATGCTTTTCTGTAGAGAACGAATGAACGCTAACTTGGGCACACTTCGCAAACCAATCAAAATGCAGCGTTTGCTGTCCTAGCAACGGAGTATAATCCCTGTAAATAAAGGTTTGCGACGCTTAGAACAAGGTGGGAGGCCTAGATTTACCAGTCAGCGTCAAGTCAGCCCCATCCCATCTGGGAGATGTTACTATAGTTAAGAGCCAGTGTAACTCCTGGCAGGAAACCAGCTGATCTTACCAGTACCCTTAGCGACGTATGGTGGTTGGCAAAAGGCAATGAGGCCGACTTCGCGATACCTGATTAAAATTTGGAAGTCTGGCATAGACGGTCGACTCCCAGCCACTAACGCATTCAGGGCCCGGAGTGGAGTCCATGAGAAGCCTTTTTCAACCTCCCAAAGTTATTGCAAACTAGTAACGGCAACAAAACCTCAGTGATACTGCTCAAATGCCGAGCATTCTTCGGTCGGTAACCCCACCCATCCCTCGTTCACACAAGGATGAGCACTGTCGAATGCGAAATCCCCATGGAACCCACCTGCCGCTAGCCCAATCAACTACCCTGCCAACATTAGTTGGGTCAGCAATGAGCAGATAATGCCGGCCACTCGACCTAATCGACGAATGCAGCATTGGCTGGGGCAGCATAGAGGCCCGAGTCCACACAAATGACTCACCCTCGGGCTACGAATTCACATTACCCCCTCCCGCCCTGGAGCCGTCGGCGGGAACAACAGCAACGACACGTGCGAGAGAAAGAGAGAGAGGTTATCTAATCAAATCAACACAGCTCACTGATACAGAGTGCGCCAGTAAACATATACCAGATAGAAACAAAGAACACACGAAGACAAGATTGGCTGGGCGGTGGTTAAAGTGCAGGAATCAGATTTCAGTCCGAGACGATTGCGGTGACTGACGCCGACCAGCGGGGAGAGGTGAGTAGGAGCGAAAGATAACCAACCTGTGTGTGTGTGTGTTTGTGCGGAATTGGTGGCAAACGGGAGGGGATGGGGATGGGGTTGCAGTAAAGAAAAAAAGGAAACTGTGCATACACAAGACAGTCAGAGCATACAAGCAGCAAAGGAACCACACGGCCGTGGGGTGGAGGAGAGGTGGGTTAGGCGATAGGCGCTCCATCACTGCCGGTACCGACGGTGGCGTCAGCGGCCTCGTCTTCTGCATAAGTGGTAACCTGGCCAAGGCAGTGTAGCGCCTTTTGGTCCAGAGCCAAGCCCGAGAGGCGGTAAACCAGTGACCACAAGTAGGGAATGAAAAATTCGTCCGGCGACTCCTCCTCCACGTACTTGAACTTTAACTCCTGGAATTCCTACAGGAAAGTAAGGGAGTGTGTGGGTCGTTAGCAGTGTTGTTAAACGGCTAATCTCAGGACATGAAAAGTAGCAACAAAGACACGAGACTCAGCTTTGTTGATCGAATAGGGTTCATCGTCACCATCGCGTGCTTCCAGCATCGTTAAAACATGTTCCGGCTAGATATGGGAAAAATGTTCGTATGGCCAGCCAGACTGGTCACAGTCTAGCCAGTTCAAGGCTTCGTAGCTGAGGTTAGGGCAACCATTCGATGCGTAGAGCCGAAAGTGCCACAACCCATCTGTCAGACCATGATCCTGTGTACAGGTCTGACAGTTAAATTGTGATCCGTGACCATAACACCCTAGCACAATAGAGGTTCCGGGCACAGAAATTCGATTTTGGTTGAGCAGAAGGGAAAGGCAGTAGAGAATATTCACACACCGCATTCCTTAGTCAGCGGGGCAGTTGAAAATCATTGGATTCACTTAACGGCGACGCAATAAGTACATCAGTTGAAAGAGCTTACGACTATGCGCCCGAGCCCTCGACAACTCCAGACAACGACGAAAAACTCAGCTAAAGGTGATCGACAAAAATCATTGAGTTGAAGGAGCCACATCCATGGAACAGACCTCAAAGGTTGGTAGCACACTAAAAATACCAAATTATCCGCCAAGTTGATGGGAGGCCCTCTGCACGGAGTGACTCTTTGCGATATCAATGGCGACTTTAATTCTCATAAATCAACCAACTTCGAGCAACTTCTCACTTTAGATGACTAAATCATCATGCTTTGGACCCTCCGGGTGTGCGACCCCAACATCCGGGGAGAACTGACCCACGCCCCACCGTTCCAGGTTTCGGACTGGATGCTGGTGAATTCCACCATGCACGCTAGCAACCAGCCTGCGTTCGTCCATCGGGAGTGGCTGTGGTAGTGTAACTCGACAGTGTGCCGAAATAAATAATCGCTATGATTGAGGTTTGAACAGGTGCTGGTTTAAAACAATATCCCCCATGGTACGAGAAGGCCACATAATGTGACCTACCCTATACAAGTCATTTACTGAATTCTCGGCAGGGCTCTATATGGTTTTTAAAAGCATCGAATTAGCACTGATTTTATCAGACAGCCATTGATTGGAAGTTTGCCAACTGGTGGGATAACTGGGTCATCTTTTTTTTAGGACGAAGAGTCAGACTGCAATAGCTTCTCCTGAATGTGACCTCTATGTCACCCGTAAACAGTTGGAATCCGAGTCGCCATTGCTGTTTCTATGAAGAGGATGTGTGGCGCGCGTAGATGGACTGTTTAGCTTTGTTAGCCACCGCACCCGATACTGCCTGCGGTCTTCTTGACTCGGTTTTGGCTCGGGTGGGTCAGAAAGACGAGAGCGAAAAAGGCGCAGTACCTGCGGCGGCTTTGCTGTGGGAAGCACAGTGGATGTCGCTGTCGGTGGGGATCGAAATTGTCTCATTTGTTTTCACCAGCGGTTACTTATACTAAGTAGATATGAACTTCCGCATTTTCACAAGCTCTGCTTCTCCGATGGAAAGCAGATCTACGCAAATCAGTGCCACCTTTAATACCTCCATGTTTAATTTCTACAACAGAGCATTTGCTTATCGAACTCGGGCATTTTGGTTGATGTCCTTAGGCCGGTTTCAGAGTTAGCAGGCGATTTGTCCAGAGTTAAGCTTCTCATATCCATGAGTGGAAACGAAAGAATAAAAGAACCCAAACCAAATCTGAAGCATGACCACGCACCGATTCTAAGGCTCAGGGGAAAACATCAACAAAAGGCAAGTATTTGTGGTTTCAAATGGGTATGAAAACAAAAATTCATCTCGTAGCGCGTTTTTTGCCCTCTTCTCACCTTCAATGTGCGAGATCGAGAGAAGTTGCCAACAGACTTGGTGATCACAGCCATTACACTGGACGTCTCCGTGGGATGTGCACCCAGCTCCTTCTCAATTCGGCTAGCAAAGTAGGTGAGGACGATGTCGATGTTTTGCATGACATCCTGGGAAGGGGATAAAGGGTGGAGAATATGGGAAAGTGAATGAGTTAGGAATTGAAGCGAAAAGCATCAGACGGCCATGGAGGAATTTATATTGAAACTGGTCCTTCCCCAGAAGAACTGTCACCTGAACGGCAAATCAAACGGCAAAATTACAAAATAGACAGGAGGCTACGTAAAATAAGTGCTGAAAAACCAATGAAACGTCAGCTGAAATGCTAAGGTTAGCTTTAAATTCGGTACGAAAAACGACGGGGAGCCACAGAAACGAAAAAAATTTAACCAGTTTATACATCGAAACCCGCTGCCTCACTACAGGGAACCCTTTGGACAAGTAAGAAGAGCTGGCCAGGCAAGATACAAAAAGTAACCATATAAACCCTACTTCAATGAAAGATTATCGGATATTTGTATTGGTTCAGTTCCAGATAAATCAGATAACGACTTAGTAGGAGTTTTTGGTGGATTTGAATGATTCCTTTGACCAAATTCTGAAAAACTCGGCGGTCTCAGTGAGATTCACACCCACGCCAGCAAGGGGAAGGCTTCAGTACAGCCAACGCTCTAACCATCTGAGCTACGAGGCCACACCGGGGTCTGTGAGTTCAATCAGACTTGGT
Organism: Schistocephalus solidus; assembly: GCA_017591395.1. Lineage (NCBI taxonomy): Eukaryota > Metazoa > Platyhelminthes > Cestoda > Diphyllobothriidea > Diphyllobothriidae > Schistocephalus > Schistocephalus solidus. The sequence goes on along the minus strand of WEDG01002466.1, from coordinate 51,182 downwards.
GCAAGTTACCTGCTCAGCCTACTGCAACGTATGGAATCCACCAATTCTGATGCAGCAAGCTGACTACCCAAGTAGGATTTCCTAAGCAATCAATCCAGAATCCACCAGATGACTACCAAGCACAATTAATTAGTAGAGGATTTGGGCAGATTTGAATAATTCCTTCGACCCACTTGTGAAAAACTCGGCGGTTTCAGTGAGATTCGAACCCACGCCAGCAAGGGGGAGGGGCTTCAGTACAGCCAACACTCTAACCATCTGAGCTATGAGGCCACACTGGGGTCTGTGAGTTCAATCAGACTTGGTTCAAGTTACCTGCTCAGCCTATTTCAATGTATGGAATCAACCAATTCTGATACAGTAAGCTTACTGCTCAGACAGGATTACCTAAGTAATAATTCCAGAATCCACCAGATGACTACCGGACACAAGTTATCAATATGCGGTTTGACAGATAAAAATTTCCGCTGTAAGTCTTCCTCCTCGCTAAGGAAAAGCACTTTAAAAGCAGTTAAATGGTTGAATACGTCTGAACAAGCGGTCAACATTCTGCTCAGGCTCATCATGCCTATAAATACTGGAGTACACATATAGTCTGCCAAACCTCTGAAGAGCGTTTAAATGAATTTTTCGAGTACTTAATTTGGCGATTCCATTTTCTACGAACAGAGTTTTTGCTATTAACTGTAAGCAAGGTAACAAAACTTAACTTGTGGATAAAAAATGTCGGGCAAAAGCGCAAACTACCTAGAATGCTATTAATTTGGTTGGCAAATAAAAGTATGAACCTGTGCTGGAAATACGTTCACTGATCGAATTACGACACCTGCTCGTTCCGTTTTGCCCGGGGGCTCAAAGTAGAGACCCGGCAGGCAGTCACATAGCCACTAGTAATACACGAAGAAGTGATTGTCGAAAGAGATAAAAAAGACCGGGGTGCCCATTTCTGAGTTTTTGGCCGTCGTAAGCCAGCCTAACCCAAGTCGAGGTTTTTACCGCATCTGATCATCGAGGCCGCGATATTGGGAGATGGAACATTAATTTTCAGAGCTCTTGAACGTTGAGGCCCCCTTCAATAAATAATGGATCTGCAACGCACTGACGAACTCGGATTCGATAAAAAGGATAAGACCTCGTCTGTGGAATATCTGGACCTTGCGCGTAAACATATTTGTATTCCTTGTCCAAGCTAGTGGCCAGTGTTATGATTGGTAGAATGGAGGCAAAAAAGCCCGAAACAGTTCCCAATCATTCATTGATGAACGCTCACCGATCGCTATGGAACTCACTCGTCCTGTTTTGTCTTGGGACTCACTCTCGAGCCCGCCAGCAGCCGCATAGCAGCTAGAAGTAGTGAAGGCAGATGAACAATGCCGAAAAGGACGAGGGAGACTGGAATGGCCATTTCTGACTTATTAGTCGTCATCAGCCAGTCATACCAAACCCCAGATGGTGCCCCACCCGAGGCTTGAACCCATGAACCTGGCTAATGATCCAGAAATGGCCAATGGACTACTTAACGTACAATTTTCCTATTGATTTTGAATGGCTTGATAAATTCAAGTATATTTCAGAGAAAATGTTCACAAAAATATTCTTTCTAGCAAATCGCGGCTTTTTCTTGATTGTATAATTGAAGGAGGTAATCCTTTTGTTCTAAAAAAACAACTTTTTTCAATTCCCGTATAATTTTCAAACAGGTCTGCTATTACACTTGAATTCAAGGTTTCCAAACTACCAATCGTATAGCTTGTGTATAAAAACTATCATATAGAGCTCATGGAAAGTTGCAAAGGAGGTATTCCATGTTTTATACTTTACAAGCTTCATAAATAAATGCATAGATAGAATGCTTTATAAATAAGCGTTTTATGTTTTTAAAAAAAGTAATAATAAAAAAATTTTGAAAACCGAAAAAATACACTTACTTCAGGCAAAAACTTTGACGCAATTTGCTACCACATAAGTAAAAGACAGAATATGTTCCAGCATGTTTTGCATAAAATATAGTTAAATGTAGATCGGTATTGACAATCAATGAGAAAAGGCATACTACTTAGGAAGCCGTTTTTTACAGAGCTTTGTTTTTGCCCAAGTCCGTAAAAAAAGGAAAATTTTGAGGTGACATTAATATTTTGGGATTATTTTGCACGGTAATTAATATTCCAACCCTACTTAAATGATCTTCTCGAACCGAAAACATACTTCAGAATTTAGGTTAACCTTTCAAAAGATAGCATGTCAACTGCAATGCACACGTCTTATTAAAATGGTGAATTTAATGACGCCAAGAGTGTAGATATTAAACAAAAATAATATGACGAAACTGCAGTCGCGATGAGCTGAACCGGAGCACCTTTTAGGCATTAGCTCGAGAAATCACGATAAGTTGCCTCTTATTATCCGATGTACACTACGTAGGGTTTCGAGTTTGAACACTGACCTCGCAAGTGCTCAAGTACCCTACTCAGACACCATAATTACAAGTAGGACCGGTTTCAGAAAACACACCCTACAGCTATGTCTAGACTTCTCACCTTAATCACCTTAACGATTTTTCACCGTTGACGCAGACACTTGCTGGCTTATCTAAGACTCACCCGCTAACTCAAACAGATGCGCCGAAAACGTGTGTGTGCATGCTTAGCTCCTGAGGATGTTTGTTTTGATTACCTATCGGCTCCTCTGAGCGCAGAATAAGGTCACTCAAAATGGTTTAATTTCCCATTTACTACTAAAACAGTTAGCCTGCAGTCCTGGCAGTAGATGTACACTCAGTACTTTAGTCCCCATAATAGTATCATGCCCCTTCCGCCACATGCGCCTACCGGATGGACGGCCGACTCCTCAACCAACGGTAGATGCACTTCTACTTGCGTGTATTTACAGCCACCAATCACGAACTTCGCCGCGCTCACGACTGCGCACTCAATGCAACGACAGAAGAGGAAATGCAAAGGAGCATGGACCTATTCGCTGCCGCCTGTGAGAACTTTGAACTTTCCATCAACACTGAGAAAAGGTGGTGCTGCATCAGCCACCGCCAAAGCTCACCTCAACGTAAATGGCACCCAGCTGAAATCTGTGGATACCTTCACGTACCTGGGCAGAAATCTCTCTCGCATCACCAAACTCGACGATGATATCGCCCATCGGATCGCCAAAGCCAGCCACGCCTTTGGACATATGCAGAACGTGATCTGGAATCGACACGGTCTCTATCTCAGCACCAAACTGAAGATGTACAAAGCTGTCATATTGCCGACGCTGCTGTATGGAGCGGAGACCTGGACAGTCTACTCGAGCCAAGCCAGGAAGCTGAATCACTTCCATCTCAACTGCCTTCGCAGAATACTGAAGCTGAGATGGCAAGCCAGGATCCCGGACACGGAAGTCCTGGAGCGGACCGGAATCCTTAGCATCCAAACCATGGTGAGGCAAGTGCAACTGCGATGGAGCGGCCACCTGGTGCGAATGGACGACGAGCGAACACCCAAACGAATTTTCTACGGAGATATCACCAAGGGTTCTCATCGACAAGGGGGTAAATTACGACGCTACAAGGACACTCTGAAGACCTCCCTGAAGCAACTGCAAATTAACCCGGCGACCTGGGAAAACCTCGCCCAGGATAGACCGGCACTGAGAAGATCCGTGAAGACTGGTGCAGCAATCTATGAGGCCAACCGGATCACCGCTGCTAAGGCCAAAAGGGCGGCTCACAAGTCACAAGCTCCCTGGGTCAACACCACCATGCCCAAGCCCTGCCAACGTGCCCACGCTGTCAACACACATTCCGCGCTCGAATCGGCTTGGTCAGACATCTTCGAACTCAATTCAACAACTATCCCATAACATCAGCCTCTGCAACACATGCCTAAGACCCCACGACCACGACCACCCCAACCACTGATAACAACTTCATCGACGCCCCACCACCCACAACCACCGACACCCTCCTACCTCATCCATCCCTCTGCACCGATCACGTGGACGAACACCACTTGCCCCACTCCCACCACCTCAGTAGTCACATCCGATTACCTGCCATCTGCTACCTCCAACACCACCACCGCCCGAAGTACCAGCGATAGGGACTCGGTACTAACCTGTCATCATTGCGATAGCACACTCACCTCACATTTTGGTCTGGTCAGTCACTTGCAAATCAGCGCACAGAGACTGGCGAACTGGTGCCTGAAGCACCAACACAGCATAAATCGCCGCCTCCAACGCCCTCACTACCCACGTGCATTCACTCATAGCATGGGCCTGATCGGTCACATGCGCATCTACGAAAGCGGAGTCCACCGCGATGCCAGTACATCTAGCGTACCCATCAACACTTCCCTATCCCTCCCATGAGCTCGACTACCAGTACCAGCAGCAGAGCCCCCGCAAACTCAGCACTTAACGACTTATATTGTCCTCATTGTCACCGCACATACACATCACGCATCGGCCTAGTCGGTCATTTGCGAATACATCGCACAGAGACCGGCAAACCAGTGCTAGGAGCACCAACATACACCCACCATAACCGACGCGACCGTCTGCACTGCCCACACGCATTCACACACCGCATGGGCCTATTAGGTCAAATGCGTCTCCATGAAAACCTGCGGTAGAACACCGCCAGCTATACCACAACACAACATCTCTCTTTATCAGCCTATGCACCTCACATGACTATACGCAACGCTACAAAAAACATGCTCTCAGTCGGCATAGCTGATTAAGAGGCAAGTGTGATCCTCGGTTCCTTCTCTATGAGACTTATTTGTTGCATGTGTGAACTGAGCTTGAGAATATCATGGGGAGATAAGCACCGTGGGGTGGAAGGTTGCCAACTGACAATTACACTCAGACCTCGCAGTCAGTTCAATGCGTGTTGTGTGGAGTGGCTGACTGATGGTCTGAGAGTCAGGGTGCGATAGCTCATTCTTAACGTGACCTCTGACACTCTCACACATGTGAGATGTAAGCCGTTTAAACTTCCGGTTGTGTGAAATCCCAGTGCTTGTTTTTGGGAGGGCAGGTCATGTACTTAGTACGCGTAGACGAGGTCACCAGCAGCTGCGCCCACTTCCGCATCCGAAAACTGAACGGCGCGGACGTTGCTCTGATGTTGGTGGGAGAGAGAGTGAGGTCAACGACTCAGCGCATTTTTCTCACAATAAACAAGCTGACGAGTTTTCAGCTATCACGGTGCGCTAAAAGCCATGGCTTTGATGGTTGCCAACTGACGGGATAACTCGGAACGCGTGATCGGCCCAGTGTGTGTTTTGTGCGAAGTGGCTGACTGGGGGACTGAGAGGCAGGCTGCAATGGCCCCTTCTTAATGAGGCCTTTATGGCACTCCACTCCATGGGATCCGAGCCAAGTGTGGTGGCACGCCCAGGATCGGCTCCGGCCGCGCCAGCCACATGCGCCCTCTCCCATCTCCGGTGTTCTTGACTCTGTCATGACACTGGGCTCAGGTGGTGAGGAGGAAAGAATGCGGTAGCTTCAGAGCAAGACTACTATTAATTAAAATGAATCCACGCGAAGTCGCCGTCCCTGCACCCCCCTTCTGTGGAGCATACGGTGGACATCGTCGGACGAGGACGGTCGAACTGTCGTGTGTGTGTGGGGTCGGATTTTGGGTCACACCTACGAAGTAAGAGGAATTCAGATGGATAAACGGGTGGCGGGGGTTTTGCACTCACCTGGAAAGCAGGATGGCTTTGCAGAGGAGTCAGGTACTCACGCTGGTAGAGCAGCGCATAGATGAGGTGAGTGTTCGACGTCAGGGAGTGGGTGAGGATGGCATTGAAGATCTCTAGAGCCATTCTGATCACTTCCTCCAACAGTGACAAGTCCTGCAACTTTCAAAATCAGAGCGAGAGTTATTTACGATGGAGTATAATTGAGCAACTCATGGGTACAAAGGGCTGCTAAAAGTACACACACTGTAGAAATTAGCTCTCGTTAGAACAGAGACTTCCTGTTTCAGCACACCTGTTGGGAATGCATTTACAACAGCCTAACAGACTGCCATTAGAATTTTTTTAAAAGAATGCATACTGAGTTGGTCTATAATGGTCAGTACCTAAAAAAATTGTCAACTAGGAGAAGGCGAGGTCAATTCCGTTTTTTTTGCTGTACTCAGATAGTGAGACCTCAATTCTAGGAAGGAAATAGCCGACAATTGAACTTCGGTCAATTCGATTACGAGTAAAACGCAGTGCGAATAGCTTACGGTGACAGCCATTGCCCATTGAGTTCTGTTCAGGAAAACAAAAACTCGTTCGGGTAAGCTACTGGAGCAAGTAGGCAAGGGATGAGAGAATAAAGTAGGTGCTGCGAAAATCGCTGATATTGCGCCTACCACGTGGGGTAGGCGGTGAGTATCGTCGCTGTGTGGTATTTTGATCGTCTGAAGAGGACATAAGCCAGAAAAAACTGCTGGCGCAACCTCCCCTTTGACTCCGTCTGTCCACTTCTGAGATCATTTGCCCGGTGGCTTCAGCCGAGCACACTTCTGATTACTACCGCCCTATTTTGACGGTTTTCTCTGGAAGGTCAAAAACCTTTCGTACGCCTACTTCTGAACTTGACACTGTTGTGCCCTTCTCAATCGCAACTTCGATGAGATCGAAGTTCCCGCAAAATACAACAACCCCGTGAGCCACAAGCTGCGTAAATCATGGTTCTCCGGTGCCCAGCGCAATGAGCTGCCTGCACCATACGCAGTGTTGAGAATTTGTTAGGGCAGAGCAAACAATCACGCGAAGAGCGCACAGGTGAACGCTGCTAGCAACGAGTCAAACTGCAAGTCATTATTACGTCACTAACCGACATCAGCAATGAAACTGCGACAGTTAACGACTCGGGTGGGGGCCATCCAGCAACCCATGCACCAATTACAACAATCGGCAAGGACGGTGGAAGTCGCTTATTTCGGATAGGCACGCCAATGGAATCGAAATGGCGGATTCCAGGAGAGGGATAGATAGAAAGATGGAGATACAATCGTTGGAGCAAGAATTTCATTTGATTCACACTCGAACCAATCATCGAAGACACCAATGGATATGCATAATGAACGTACAGAAAGTGGAGTATTTGCGGGAGGCAGCTGTCATACGACCAATTACCTATGATTGCCCGATCGTCCATAAGCGATTCGGTAATTGCCAAATTTGCCACCAGTCTTGGTTAGAGAGGCGAGAACCCCTCGGCCGTTTGACCCACTGATACCGTCACCGGAAGAAGTTTTCGTCGCGCGAGGTATAGTGGCGTGGCAGACACATGCTACAGATACTGCACTCCTTGCGTACTCATTAAATTCTGCCTAATGCCAATGTTAATCTGTGAGATCAGGAGGGTAAAATTCTGGTTCAGAGACCGCATCTTCTCCTTCTCCCCGAGGGAGCAATAACTCGTCAGCCACAGTCAATGGAAACAATTTTCCCAAACAGGGCACAGCGACCACTGGCCCGTACATTTTTACTGCAACAGCAAATGCATAAGTGACGAAACACAGTCAAGATGGCCGGATATAGGCCGACGCACCAAATACATCCGCAAGGGCCCTTCCGGTCGCATGCGCATATAAGGAAACAATAGCTGAAATAGCGCCCGTCACTCATTCAGCCCTCTCATACGATGCATGGCACGGGTTTAACGGAGACCTACACCATGCCGATCACTGTCTGCCAGTTTGTGGACAGGCTCACGTAGGCCACTAATGCATGCGAAGGAAATCGGTACAAAGGCATACCCTCCCACGGCAAAGCAGCACATTCCTCGCTAGAATATATCTGCAGCACTTTCAACTGTCATGGCACGCCAAAAAATTCGTGACTGCGAGGTAAGGCGATAATTCGATCCCTTCGAGGCATGCGGTATACGTACACGCAGGGGACACAAACAGCTAAACTGCCCTTTCCTTGCACTACGGAATTCTTTTTCCAAATTCTGGTGCGTAAATAGTGGGCGCCCTTGGAGGTTGTAGACTCCTTTTGTGTATGACATTAAAAACTCTCAAGGGATCCTAATGGAATCTACTGCAGGTAAACACAGAGACGTGGCAGTAAATGGTAGCGCACATGAATGCCACGTGTATCAGGAGAAGCGGCTTCAACGTTCAGCTTCCATAGATAGATGGAGACAGCGTGCTGCTCGCTCATGTTGACGACTAAGGCATAGTATTTTTACTATGCACAATCTATGGTGGAAGCAAGCCAGGTCAACGTACAATGACAGTGAATCTGCACAACAGTGAAGCTGAAGGATATGCCGCTATTCTGTTCGCATATGATGTATCCACAAACATGTAGCGATGCAGCATGCGGGGCTTTTAACGGAAAACAGGATGCAGTGAAATATTTTCATGAGTTACAATTATTCAAGACGTTTGAAACACAGAATCGCATTAAAAAACACCAGCAACATCAAAGCATGATGACAAATTAAGCAAGCAGTCCCCAAGACTTCTTTCTAGCAAAAAAGTCGTCACCTATCCAAAAGAATAGGAGAACATCCACCAACATGACTGGGGGAACGGCAAAATTAAGCACATAGCGTCATGTTGTCGATTCCGATCATCGTGTGGATCCCAAAAAGGCTTATCGCGTGATTTGAAAGGTCCCACCGAACTACCATACGCCAATGGGTCAACGTCGGTTAGCAACAGAAGCGGCTGCCATCCGGTTGCGAAAGCCGGTCCGCGAACAAGCTCAGCGCTTGCTGTGGTCAAAGGTCCAGTAAATGAGAGCAACTTTCCGCGTCCTCCGACTCTCTCTCTCCCTGACAGTGGCTCCTCGTAACCCTCGCTGACTCTTGTTATCCACACCAACTTGTGTGTTAGGATTAAGTTAAATCGATTTCTGTATTCACCGACATGTCTGCTCGATCCCGTTGCAGTGTAGACGTACTAGCCCGATTATAATTTACCGAAAATAAATGAAGACTCGCCAACTAGTCTTCTGAGGTCATAAGAGCATCATAGTTGTACCAACCCTGCCTCACAGCCTCGAGCAAACAAGTTGAGGTACCAAGGATGCCAATTTCGGAATCGACGACCGCATGGTACAAGATATATAGACCTAAAGTGTGCCGTATATGACACAAGGGAGGGGGAAATACTCAGTCTATACAAAGTTATGTTCTCACAGCATGCTTTATCGATCTAGGAGGAATGATAAACTTCATCGCGTCAGGCTGTCCCCCCCGTAGTAACCCGTGTAATCTCCTCAGTTGAAGCCTGTGAAACCTTTCCAGAAATGAATCATCTTTGCCCGGAACTCCCCTCAGACACAAAAAATAGAAACTGACTACTTACTGTGGATGGAGATGGCGGGTACGGAACATGCTTTTCTCGTCGTACCCGACCATAACTGGCACGACATTGGCTCCGCTGATTGATGGTAGTTTAGATCTAAGGTGCAATGAGCGGATTTGAATCCCACGTTATCCAACCTTGGAGTATGAGGTGGTGGACATATAGTCCTGGTTGCTAGCCGCCCACCTGCGAGTATTCTAGCCGGAAACACAAGACTCCAAGAGCAAAGCATGAATCAGAACCTAATCCGTGAAGGACCTCTCACGATTATTTACATTCCAGATCACAAATGAGGGGACAGCAGGCCCGTGGCTAAATGCTAGGACGTCAGACTCAACGGTCAATGAAAAGGAAAACCGGGTTCAGGTCCAAGTTTCCTAATGTTCACCTTGGGTAAGCATTAGGTACTTATGTTAGAAGTAGCTTCTCGGCTAGAAGTTTACCCAGCAAACTGCATTTATAACTCCGAGCCTGGAGTTCCACTTAGAACACAACAAGAGGCACGGTTCCCATTCTTATGTTGCCTGCACATGTTGATTTACTGAAGCCGGAGGATAACAATAATCAGCTCGGAGGTTGGGCTGTCACACAGGTTAAACAAAGAATATTCCCATCAACCAACCAAGGAACGAGCTTTTCGTATTTCAAATTCTAGGTTCCCAAGCGTGAATAGGCACCATGATTTTCAGTCCACAGCTAAGTACTACTGAACCCAAACGAGAGAAGTAATTTGTATAATCCAACTTCAATAATGTTAAGGATAAAATATATCGATTAGATCCTGAAGATCATAACATATTGGCTGAAATAATACGATGAGTTTTAGTATTAAAAGACTACTTGCATAGTATCTCAAACGTAAACAGCGAGAAACGTAAGTGGTATTTTGAGAAATAAGGTGGGTTCACCAGAACAATTTTATTCGTATGCTAACGTTTCGGAGAGCTTGTTCGGCCCACCATTGCCAAAGAAACTGCAGATAACTGAGCAGAACCGGAAGCGGCGTGCCATGACGTGTTTGTCGGCCTCGGACTGATCGATTTTTTGGTGTTCGCTGCCTCGGAGGATGTTTGGCGGCCAGTCTAGCTGCGTGCCTTATGAGTCATCCCCCCAATGGAGGCGGGGCGCGGTTGAGCCCTCGACCGACGTTGTGCGGTCCGGCAGCTCGTTTTCTTCGTCCGGTGTGTTCGCCCTCGGGCTGTGTCTGTGCGGCTTTCTTGAGTTCTGTGTGGCCGTCTTGTCCTGAGATTCCAGTACGTAATGACGCAAGACTTTATAAGCTGCAGGAAGGTCAAGGGGCCTGTTGATGTAGTTGGCATCTGAGTAACTCGCCTCAAGTGTTAACCGTTCCATCTTTGAGTTACCCCGGCCTACGATGGCGGCTCCCTAAAGATAGAAAGTATGGTAAGTTTCTTCCACGTGCGTTTCAAGCTAAGAGTTTGGGTCTGGCCTCCGAGCTGCCAATTTGTGCTCCTGCAGGCAGGTTCTGTAATTTCCGCCCGGTTCTCCAACGTAAGTTCAGTTCCCTTCGTTGCAACTGCTGAGGTTTCAGTTAGTGGCAGCACGTCCTTGGGTTGCATTAAACGGCAACGAATTGTTGCTTTGGCTCTGTGCGCTATGCCTACTCTGGTGAGTTGTACGAGTCAGGAAACCGCCCCAGAGACTTCCTTAATGCAGGGAACCACGCCCGCTCCTTCCCCTCATCGAGGGAATGTCTCTCAAGGCACGCAGCTAGACTGCCTGCCAAACATCCTCCAAAGAGCCGAGGCAGCGAACGCCAAAAATCGGCCAGCCTGAGGCCGACAAATAGGTCATGGCAGGCCACTTCCCGTTCTGTTCGCTTATCAGCAGTTGCTTGGCCAATAATGAGCCAACCAAGCCCACTAAAAGGTCAGCATACAAAGGAAATTGTTCCGGTGAGCCCGCTCTCAACTTTGCCGATTTGAATATAGCTTGGGTCTGGTGGCTAATATTTGAAAATGCACACATGTGCAACGAAGTCTTAAGAAAATATCCAATGAGCCTTTTCACAAACCAGCTTTTACAAGCTATGACAATAAGCGGACAGGATGTTGAATGCTAACCAGGGCATTTGCGGAGGGCGCCAGGTTAACCTTCACAGAGGGCACAGGCGAGGAGGCGTCCACCACCGTGGCGTTAGTTGGGGAGGGTTCCTGCTGCTCCTTGTTCTGTTCCTCGCTCTGATTACGCAGTTCAGTAACCAGACGTTTATGCCTCTTCACAAGCCGCTGCAAGAGCCTAAAACGTTGACAAAGGCAGAACGGATGCAAATTCAGTAAATGTGGTTTTGAGGTGAGGAAGGGGTGCAGCGAACCAGTAGGAAGCTTGGAAGATTGGCCTCCAGCGCATGTAGCAGTAAGGATAAGGTTATGGAGATTATAAGGTTCGGATAAAAATGAAGGTAAAACGAGCTGGGCACCTCCAAATTTTAGGCGAAAGAGCATTACAGGCAAAGACAAGGTATTTTCGAATGGCAATTTTTCGCTATACTCGATCACAACCGACAGAAACGAGCTCGTAGATCAATGCTTAGGGCTTTGGGCTTCTAACAAACAAGTCGCGGATTCCAGCTTAAGGGGTTGCAAAAACCTGTGGTTGAGTAATGGATGACTGATTACGTTTAATAAGCCAGAAGTGGCCATTCCAGTCTCTCTGTCTCTCTCGTCTTTCTAGGTAATGTCCTTCAGTCTATAATAGACTCGCTGAGCAGCTGCTGGCCGGGATTCAGAGTGAGCCTCAAGAATGAGTATGCCCAGCAACGCGATCAGTGAGTGCCTGTCTACCATTACTTCCATATTCTGTGCAATCTACCGGTTAATTTCCGAAGAAACCCAAAGAACTCTGTAAGGGCATGGTGACCGTGAGCAGGGTGCCCCGGGATGGTACGTCCTTCCTCACAAATTTCATATGGGAGCTAGTAGTCGAAAACGCAAAGGGGCTACTTACATACACAAGTCTACACAAGGCCACACTTCAGGCGCTAAAAAGCTACGGTTTTAACTAAATGTGAGTAGTAATTCTACACTTTTGCAAGTAGCAACAACGAAATACTGCTAAATACAATGCTGTGCGGGTCTTTGGTAGTGACATTTCATGCTCAGAGATGTCCAAGATACTGGAAGATAGTATACACGAAAAAACTTAAAACTCCATCATACCTTCCAGCAACAGCAAATTTAACTGCCCCGAGTAGATCTAATGGATGATTGGTTGCCGTCACTTCGTATGGCTAAGTCGCAGTCACTTTCATTAACCGGAATTTTTCCTCGGGCCAATCCATTGAGAGCAAACAACCAAACTCTAGGCACAACCACTGTATAAACTACGTTGAGTGCTTATCTACGACAGTTCGATTGTCATTTACGACGAGGTACAATCGTGTGCCCCATAGCAAGTTGGGCACTGGGATGGTGACTTGCGCGAAAATTCGATTCAAATGAGAGATCTGCGCTACATCCACCGCACTGTCATTCCTCAGCCACCTGAGCTCGAAGTCAAGACGCAGGCAAAAAGACCGGAGGCGAGATCGGACGCATGTGGATGCACCACTCCTACCCCCAGCCCATGCGTGGCACTTGTTATGGGTGCGCAGTCCTAGTAGAGCCTCTCATGCCCTGATTCGGCCCCTGTGTTGGCCCAGGGCATCTATCACGTGGCTCGTTTTAAGAGCTCATAACGGCTCTTCTTCTGGCCTCATTACTCAAACCGTGCATGAGCATGTTGAGCATGGCAGTCTGAGAGAATTGAGCTTTCATGAGGAGGTTGGTATCGAGCCGATTGTGTAAACTCCAGAGTTTCTTTTTTTAAATTAGTCAGTTCGGAAGGAAAAGGATGAATTTTTTTGATTTCCTACTGGCTCTGCTCTGGTGCATCCCCAGTCAGTACAATCGATTCTCCAAGGTGAGTTGGTGACAGCGATTGCCCAGATCGGCAACGCAAGTCGGTAAACTGCGTTTTTAATTGCTAGAACAGGTTGGACCCGGTTTTTTTAAGACAGTATCACAAATGGTGAGAAAAAAATACGATCAGCTGCATACCCCACCAACGCCTGACTGACATAGGGATGGAGATTGACAATTTTCGGGGACAAGTTGGCCAGCGCCGCAAGGCTGTTTATGTGGAGGTATTTGTCCTACAGTGGAAAAATGAGAGGGCATATAAAAGAGAAAGAAATTGTGTAGGAAATTTTCATCTGATGCTCTAACAGCGACGGATTGGAAAAAGTAAGAAAAACAAGCCACCAAAGGCACACCAGAAAAGCGATTTTTCGCACATATACTGGTTGATGCAACCGAGGCAAGTTCGAAACCCGCAATCGTTTTCGGAATATTTTTATCTGAGGATGATCATGCATTTACCCAAAGACAACATCCAGGCGATCTAGAATGAGGTCGCACGCGTTTATGCGCCTTTAATGAAGTACAGAACACATGAGTGAGAATTCCAAAAGAGAATGGGTTGTTGCGGTAAACAGCTGCCTTACACCATGTCCGCTGCTGCAATTGGCCCCAGACCCCGTCTCGAAATCGCCCACAGATGGAGTGAGACCGCCAATGGGATAACTTTTCTCAAGTCAGTCTAGGGTCCTAACTGCTAACGAAAATAAGTCAGTCACACTCTGAACTATTGAGAAATGATAGAATTCGTCGATTGGAAGGTTGATCTTTGACGGTATAATTCTTCCCCCCTCCGAAAAGAGGGTCAAGGCTGCAGCTACGTGAAATTTGAGACATCCTTCTTCTCTGAAGCCCGGATGTATGAGCCTGGTCGTGTGTAAAACAAGAAAACAGTCGTTTGAACGGTAGAACATGGTTGGCTAGGGAAAAGGGGTCGAAGCAGACGCTGCAAAAGTCGTACTAACGAAAAATATACTGACACGAAGGGCAACACTGGGTCCTAAGTGAAAGGAATAGCTCTCATTGGTTGGTACGCAAAAACCACAAATGCACCCGAATATCGACTTTCTGTTTGCGTAAATTAAATGCCAATCAGTATATGACGCTATTTGAAAGTAAGCATACGCGTTTCAGGGACGGCGGATATAGAGACTTGGTGCCACGGAAGCCGAAAGCTGACCAGCAATGTCAGCTTTTTACTGTCAAAAAGCAATACGCTATATCGGAGTAACTCCTTCAGGAGAAAAACTTGTCAGGCTCTGACCGAAAGTTACTATAAATATGCGAGCGTAAGTCCATCAACTTCGGCAGAATAACGGCATAAGTCTCCGAAACCGGCAACAGGCAGTCATTAGCATGCCAATTATGCATGATCCGCCTTGCTGACAGCAGAGATACTAGCTAAATGCCCAAACGCGTGTTTTGCCGACTTGCTACCGCTGCAGCAAGACGCAGTTTTTAGCTATTTTCTGCACTGTCAGCCGGGCGAATCACGCAGCATTTGCTGACTGTTAATCCCATGTGGCCATTTCACATGCAAAACCGTCTGCATGCACATGCAGAATTCCCATTCGTGAGGGCGTACCATCTAAATCGTAAGGGACCATGATATTATTACGACCGCGTCATCCGTCGCAAACAACTAGATCTACCATTACCTCGAAGAGTGTGGTGGTGACTAGCACGTGATGTCACTTGCAGTAATTACAAAGAATCCGCGCTATTCTCTCATGCTACACCGTCATGTTCAAATACCAAGACAACCTTCAGAGGGCTGCAAGTGGATGCTGTATCTAAAGAGGATAACCATCCTGCCTAGGCGTGCCACGCCCGACCTACTTCCTCGCTGCACACCAAGGAAGCTTCAAAAAACGGGGTTTCTCTTAATCACTTGTGCTTCGCAGTGCTACCGCTAATTTTAATTTAACCGGCACCAAAGTCCATGTCGTAGAGAACGGGAAGCATGGCCTTAGGTCGTCCAGGAGACCCTTAGCAGTAATTGTTCCGTTGACGTCCTACAGGTGAACATCCGTAAAGACGGACGGAAAAAACCTGCCTAGTCTTGAATCAATTATATCTACCTACGTTAGTTAGCAAACATGTTTCTAGAATATATATATATATATATATATATATATAGGTATACTTTATCGTAATAATTTGGTAGTAAATTACGTCTTATGAAAACATTTTTGCTCGTTATAAGGTTATTTTGAGGTCTAATTTGCTTTTCTAAATTCCCGAATAATTTGAGGCCTGGCCTGCCGCTGTAATTGCGGATAAAAATTGCAAACTACCAGCCGTCCAATTTCCATTCGAGTAAAATCATACATTCCACGATGTTACCACGATGGTACCATTTGAGATCCAACACTTGACAAAGAATATAAAGTCACACTCTATACTTCAACAGCAGCATTAAAAACGGGCAGATGAGCTGCCACTTGAATAGAAATTTCACAATCCTGAAAAAAATATAATTAAAAAATTCTTAAAAACCGAAAGATACTCTCCAAGCGAAAAATCTGAAGTATGGTGTATTAAAAAAAAAGAAAGCATACCTTTATTCAGGCTTTCTAGGCCACCGAAAAGTGCTGTAAAAATGCATGCTACCTTAGTTGGCGTTTGCTAGCGAGCAAGATTTTTGCAGGCAATTTCTGCTTGCGATGATGCTGCTCGACTGGTAGCATTACGGTATTCTTACCAAAATGATAGCTCGGAAGTTTAGCAAATATTTCATGCTATTTCACCTGACATTTGGAACATCACGAACACCGACCGCGTGGCTTACAGTGGGTGCAGCACTAGTGGCTTGTACGTGAGTTTGTTTAAAGTGGGACAGACTGACACGATAGTTCGACCGTCGTAGTCCAACGATGTCCACCGTATGTTCCACGGAAGGGTGGTGCAGGGACGGTGACTTGCGCGTGATTTAGTTCAAAGTGATAGTAGACGTGCGCTGCATCTACCGCACTCTCTCCGCCTCCCCCACCTGAGCCCGGTGTCATGATTGAGTCAAGAGGGCCGGAGATGGGAGAGGACGCAGGTGGCTGGCTCGGCCGGAGCCGCTCCTGGGCGTACCACCACACCTGGCTCGGATCTCACGGAGTGGGAGTGCCGTAAAGGCCACATTAAGAAGGAACCATTGCAGCCTGACTCTCAGTGCACCAGTCACCCACTACACACAAAACGCACATTGGGCTGACCACGCGGTCCGAGTTATCCCGTCAGTTGGCAACCTTCCAAGCCACGGTTTTTAGCGCACCGTGATAGTTTCAAGCGCGTCAGATTGTTTATAGTGAGGACCTCACTCTCTCCCCCACCCCCCACCCCCACAATCAGACCAGTCTGATGCGCCCACTTTCGCATCAGAATGACACACCATCTGGAGCACACCCTTCTTCCTCACCCGCCTGGCTCCGATGGCAAGACAGAGTCGGGGGCGGACTAGGGTACGGTGGCTATCAAGGCTGAACGGCTTGTCCATATTCCCTGCTGCATACAAACGAAAATGCGAGTCCCAGGAAGTAATTCAGAAGAAGTAGACGCCTGAAATGTCGGATTCCGAGTTAAACCAATCTTCAAAGACAGTCTCAGGTAGGGGTAATTTGTACATAGAGAGTTGCAGTATCAACCAATTAGCGCACCAGAGGACAGTCATCCTCGATGAAAGGGTAGCCGTTAATGGCCATAGGCATGCAGTAGCGTAGCGACTGCATGCCTATAAATACTGAAACTCCCTGTGTATGAACTATCCGCATCTGATACTGTCTCTAAAGATGGATTCAAGTCGGAATCCAAAACATCAGGCAAATAAAGTTCTCATCCCAGCTATCGCGTCTACTTCTTCTGAATTCACCTGCTGCATGTCTAGGTCGAAACCTTCATCGTCCGCACCTCAGATGCTGGCTTTGTAAATCATCAGAAAACCCAGCTAAAACTATATCTTTCTGAGAGGAGGGAGCAGTGGCCATTGACACAGCTGGGAGTTGCGTCGTCCCTAGGTTATCGAGAATCAAGGAGGCCGGTGATGCAGCCTTCCACCCCACCCCCTGCCACTCTAACTCCACAAATGGCCTGGTTGCACTGGCTTCCCCTATTTCCTGCAGCTGACACCAGGCAACCAACAGCAAAACCTGGTGTGCAGCCTGTGGACAGATATGGCAAAACACTGACCTTTAGCTGACTCAGGTGATGTTGGATGGTGCGAGTGAGGACAAGCACTAGCAGACTGCCAAGACTAACGCCAGTCAACTGACGATCCATCATGGGGGGAGGCTTTTTCACGGGCTGAAGGAAAGCGGAAAAGAGGAGGTGAGAAAGGCAACAAATGAAGAGCAAGGCAACTATAGCATACTGGCCTGAGCAGTTTGAGACCCCCCTACGAGTGGATAGGTTTTGCAATAAAATGACTGACTCAAATAAGCGTGGGGAATGCGAGGATGGACACGAGTCCCACAGCGCCACCAGAAAGGAGCATGAAAAGTCTTCAGCTAAAGGCAAATGTAAAGGAGGACAAATTGAGGAATATGGAACTCAACTGTTTGAAACACGGATTTCAATCACTGCTGGTATGAACCTGCTTCTACCTTCTGATATACTGGCACTTAAAGCACCGGCATATGTTGAAACTTATCTACACTCACTAAATAAAAATTTCCCCTACCGATGGGGTTATGGGACACGCTTCTTTTGTGGCGCCTCGTGGCTTAAATTAGAGCCCTCGTAGGCAGTAAGTCGGACAGTCATCAGAAATAGATGTGCAGGAAAGAAGTATCAGTAAAGACAGGAGAGGCAACAGTGTCCATTTCTGGCTTACTGGCGGCTGTCAGTTGGCCATACGCCACCCTAGGTTTGGAGAACCTTCAGTGGGTTAAACCTTCCCTTAACCCAGTGCCGTTACTCCTGTATCCATGGCTGCAGTGGAAAAAGATCTGAGAGGGATGGTGCCTCACCACTTCTCATTAAGTCCTGCTCTTCGAAGGTAGCACCACTTTAGTTCATCACAATAACCTGTCTTTTCATGAAAAATCGGAAATCCCATCCCCAAAAAAATTTGTTGCAACTCCTTTCCGAAAATTTTCAGTTACGTAGATCAAGAACTGCTGTGAAAGAAGCCTGTACTTGTGTATTTCCTGTGATGGCGTCAATAACACGGTATACTGAGGCTCGTAACACGAGGCAAGAAGATGTAGTCTGACACACCGACTACAGCTGAAAATTCCAACAAGTTTGGTGGTAGCAAAGTGACATGGTGAGAAGAAAACGTCATGAAGTTCAGTAACGCATCACCACTGGTATGTAGATAGGCTATGATGAGCTAGTGAGAGAGAACTCAGATTAAGCAGGTCAGTCGTGCGGCCATACATGTGCCAAAAAACTCAGAATGAGTAAGGCAGACATCGTTTGCTTATGACCGACTATCGCTGGAACCAAATAATGTGGTTTCGGCCTACGCCGTTGCATCAGGTGCTAACAGTGCGAACAAGTATGGAACAAGCGAGGATCTTGCCTTCAGTTGCTGCAATTCACTTCACCTTCGACTAAAGCGACCATGGTCCCCACAAGGCTTGCGCTATTTACAAGCCAGACAATTTAGTGACTCAGTAGGGCAATGAAAGCTCGAGAAGGCAGTACGCATACGTCGAAGAATTAGAAGGGGAGGGAGGGTGGAAAGGTTCAACTTGCCATCTCATGAATATCCTTCACAAAACGTTCGTTCTCCGTGAGGATAAGGATGATAATGAGGGCCATGTAGACTAGGTGTGAATTGGCTGCCGGAGACCGATAAAGGAGGGAACAGATGGGAATGACCTATAAAGCAAGAAAAAAGCAAATGGTGAAGCATTGCCGAAGAAAAAAATGGTAAAACGCCTAAAAGAGGAGAACCGGGAAGGGTAGGAGGGGGGAGAAAGCGAACATGGGTAAAGCGTACTCACAAATTTTTCGTACGACCTTGTTTCCATGATGCGAGCGCGAAAGACGTCATTGCGGTGGAGCAGTAGGTAAAGCAATAGAACTGAGGCATCAGATTCTATCGTGAGAGCGAGTGTGTTACAGATGGCTTCAAAATTCACAGTCAAAACAGGCTCGGAAGACCGGTCTTTCTGGGGGGATTGACCAGATGCAGGCACCGCAAGAGAAGCCGGCTCTGGAAACAAATGCGAGAAGCGTGAGGTCAAAATACCCATAAAAACCTTCGCTCTGAGATAGCGACAAATCCGAAAACAAATGATGCTCGAATACCAAAGGTAATAATGAAAAAAGGAAAGTCTAACAAGTTCGCCATATAAATAAGCGCCTCTCGGTAGAGCAGACAGAAACGCTGAAGAGTGATAGGTGAAAGGGATAGCAGGTGGTCGAAGAATTGGACGAGGGTTAACTTTTCGAACCGATCCCATTTGATTCCCTGCCCCCACGACTAATCATTTTTCTAACTTTGACCTCCGTCTACTTGGTTCTTCTACCAGCGCCCATTTATCCAAACTAGGCAAGTTATTGTACTTGGTGCGACTGTGATCATGCCTGAGTTAGCCGGCCTTGATGATGTCACGTATTGTAACTCCATACACGTGACGATTTGCGGCGGCGGATCTGGAAAGCGGATAGAGGCGAACAGTTGAGTTCCAGAAAGCAGTTCAGAAGAAGATGCGATCGCTGATCAACTAGACCTAAGTTTAAACTTTGCACCTGTCAGGTCTGCTGCTGGGCTATGGCCGACTGACACCGGTACACAAACCAGAAACGGCTATTTCAATCGTCTGCAAGCTCATACATTTCAAGACTCAGATTCTCACAGGTGGCTCTGAAGTTTCGAACACAAAGCAACCTGACCATGGTCGTCAGAATTTCGCCTCAAGCCCTCATTTGTGGGGGAGAGGAGGAATTGAATGAATAGGCGGGAAGATTAGAGCTAGCCAACACGAGGTAAAACCAGCATCATGGGAAAATCAACACAGGGCCGAAGAGAGAGACGCCAAACTCAAGTAATAAAGGGGGTCCAGCACACAAATATAGGACTCTAGCACTAACACTAGTCTATTAAATACCTAAACCGTAACCGTAATCTCAACCCTAACCCTACCCTAGAATGCTAACTACAGTTAACACTAGCCCTAGCCTTAATCCTAAACTTGGCCGTTACTTACCTTAACCTTAAACTTGAAAGCATAAACGTAAACGTCTAAACCTAACCATAAATCTCACCCTATTTTCCCCGGAATTAGGCGCAAAACCGCCTGTTTTGAGGACGGTTCCTGTTCTGATGTCCTGTTTAAGAGGTCGCAAAATTCCTCCTTACCCTTTAGAGACCACTTAAGGTTGTGCGACGTTATCGGTTCCGTTTCGCGTACCTTGTGTCAGCAAACGTTATGAATTAAAATTATGAAGTGCATGCTTTTCCACCGACTTTACAGAAGACATCAAGGAAAAATGCAATGGAAAGAAGCACAGATTTTTAGTGAACGTACCATCCGGAGCCAGAGCGAAAAGAGCCGTCCTGTAGGGATTGTTGCCCAGAATCCTGAAAATGCTCCTAGAGCAACGTTCGTCGGCAATCGACTCTGAGTCATCAGCGGCCTGTGTAAAGCCGTTTGATTGTGTTGTAAGGACAAGAAGAAGGAAACAGCTCTGTTTGGCCAACGGATTCAGGAAGGGTGCGTCGGACTGGCTATCGTCTGGCGGCACCGGTTTACTCTGCCGACGGGCAAAGCCGAGAGTAAGGACCGAGATTAAACCGCCTGTGTAATTGGACAAGGTTCCAGGTTGATAGAGAAGGTTAATTTATACGAAAAAAGCACGAACTAGTAGTTTATTTGGAAAAAATCTAAAAGTAAGCGGTTGGTAGGGACAATGAGTTAGAGAGCAGATATATATATTTCAGAGAGGAGACACGACAGAGAATATGGGTAGATTGATACAGTCTGTTTCGGGCTTATTCTACCTTCCTTTAGCCAATCATAACCCTGACTATCAGCTGGGACTGGAAACACAAACATGCGCTCGAGTACGGCGCAGACAGTTCACACACTGGGTCTAGCAGATGGAGCTTGTTTGCTTCGGGAAGCCACTAGATCGGTGTGCACTTATTGCTGTTTGAATAAGTACCCGATCTGCAGCGACAGAGAATGACAGGTGGTGAGGCATTGATGAACTTTGGTTCGATGAAGTGCTTACGACCCATCTGCTAGACCCAGTGTGCGGAGTGTCTGCGCCGTACTCGAGCGCATGTTTGTTTCCAGTCCCAGCTGGTATTCAGGGTTATGATTGGCTGAATGAAGGAAGAATAAGCCCGAAAAAGACTGTATCAATCTACCCATATTCTCTGGCGTGTCTCCTCTCTGCAATTATAACTTGGCCGACTTCGGCCTGGTAATTGGTTGCCTGTTCGTGACCTTTGTCATCCATACAGAGCTTGTTTGCTTCGGGAAGCCAATAGATTCATGTGCGCCTATTCCTGTTGGAATATATATATATATATACCAAACTGTATTTTTACTGACGTTTCGAAAGCCTTCTCGCTTCCATCATCAGAGTAAAGTGCTTGCTGCTCCTGGTGGTCTTGAGTTAGTCAGTATTGCCGCGTGCCTCGTATTATATCCATGGTGGACGCGTGAACTTTGACCTGCCCGATCGCCGCTGACTTCCTTAGACCTCCCCGAGCTTGAACGCCGGCGGGCTCGCGTGACTGCTGTCCCCTTTGGAGCCGTCGTAGGTTTAGGCAAGGCAGCGTGTCTGTTGGCCTCCCCCACGTCAATCAGCGGACTGATCAGTCGTTGCTGCACTCGTGAGTTGTACTCCGTTTTACGGGCGCATTGGTGAGGAAGTGTTTGAATTTGGTCATGTGACCTTCGGCCACCATACCCGCTTTTCCGTGAGCGTGGGCTCTCGGTTCCTTGTGCTCCTTTGCCTTATTGGCCCTGGCCGAACTGATCCGAACCTTGTACGAAGCGCCTGGTAGGCGGGATGTAAGTCTATAGCTCTGTTGAGTGTGCCGGTCGAGGACCAACTCTCGAGCACCCGGCATGCCATCTTCTCATTGGCTCGGCCAATCACCCTCGTTTTCTCAAAGGCGATATCGTGGTTCAGCTGTTGAGCGTGACCATAAACCAAAGACAACTTGTCTTTGCGGTTGATTGCAAGTTGGTGTTCATGCAACCTTGCACCTAGGCGCTTGCCCGTTTCACCAACATACCTTGCATCACAATCTTGGCATGGTATGCTGTAGACCACTACTGATTGTTCTATTACTGGTAGCGGGTCTTTGGGCTTCATGACTTACTGTCTGATAGTGCATTCTGGTTTATGAGCCACGCCAATCCCAAAAGGTTTAAGGATTCTTACAGTAGCCTCTGAAACGTTCCTCACATAGAGGATTGCGAGCCAAAACTTTTCTTCGTTCGACCGCTCAGACTGAGGCTTCCTGAGGCATTTGCGGATGAAGGACTTTGGATAACCGTTGGCTGTAAAAAGGGCATGTAAGTACTCTATCTCTTCCATCTTCCCACTGTCGTCGCTGCAGTGTGTTTGGAAACGTCGAATTTGAGAAAACGAGGGTGATTGGCCGAGCCAATGAGAAGATGGCCAGACTGGTGCTCGAGAGTTGGTCCTCGACCTGCACACTCAACAGAGCTATAGACTTACATCCCGCCTACCAGGCGCTTCGTACAAGGCTCGGATCAGTTCGGCCAGGGCCAATAAGGCAAATGAGCACACGGAACCGAGAGCCCACGCTCACGGAAAAGCGGGGTGGCGGCCGAAGGTCACATGACCAAAGTCAAACACTGCCTCACCAATGCGCCCGTAAAACGGAGAACAACTCACGAGAGCAGCGACGACTGATCAGTCCGTTGATTGACGTGGGGGAGGTCAACAGGCACTCTGCCTTGCCTAAACCTACGACGGCTCCAAAGGGGAGAGCGGTCATGCGAGCCCGCCGGCGTTCAACCTCGGGGAGGTCTAAGGAAGTCAGCAGCGATCGGGCAGGTCAAAGTTCACGCGTACACCATGAAAATAATACGAGGCACGCGGCAAGACTAACTAACTCAAGACCACCAGGAGCAGCAAGCACTTTACTCTGATGATGGAAGCGAGAAGGCTTTCGAAACGTCAGTAAAAATACAATTTGGTACATGAAATCGCCCCCTCTTCTTCTTCGTCTTCTTCAGGAGATGATGAAAGTTATAAGAATTTTTACGTATATATATATATATATATATATATATATATATATATATATATATATATATATATATATATATATATGAGAAGAAGAGGCGATCACGGGAACCATGGTTTTATTGTCCTGACGTTTCAAAATCAAACAAGATTTCATCGTCGGAGGTAAATTTTGTACCGCGCCTCACAGTATTTATAGGTGGTAACATTTCGGCTAATACGGGATTACTAAGGTTTTTGAATTTGCGTAGAGGAGGGGCCGGGTTGGGGGTGGAGATTCTCAGTCATCTTGCTGCTTGATGAGCATGGTGGTGTTTCATTCTTGGCGATCATCCTTTGCCTGTTCACTGAGTCCGTGGTGGACTGGGGGAGGGCGGGTGATGGCTGGTTCTCAATCTGGTTGGGGGCCGGAGTTCGCACGTTGAATATACACGTACCTTTGTCATCATCGAGCGGGATATGGTCAAGGAATTTCATGACAGCCTGAATTCTATTTTCCCTGACATCCAGTTTACAATGGAGGTGGAAGTCAACAACCAGCTGCCATTCCTAGACGTTCTCGTCCATCGAAAACCCTGCGGGGACCTTAAAACGACGGTGTATAGGAAGGCCACCAGTACCCGCCAAATCCTTAGCTACCATAGCAAACATCCGTCATGCCACAAACGCAGTTGTGTTCGAACGCTATACAAAAGGCTGAAACACACTGCAGCGAGCCAGGCGAAAGAAAGGCAGAACTTCGATACCTCCAACGCCTCTTCATGGCCAACGGGTATCCCCGCAACTTCATCGAACGTAGCAGACAGTGCAGGCAAAGCCGAAGGCCAGCGACCGAACAGCCAAAGATATGGCGAGCGTTGCCATACATTGACGGTGTTTCGGAGGCGGTCTCCCGTCTCCTAAGACCGATGGGGATCGGCATCGCCCACCGGCCGGAGTCAACCATTCGACATCTGGTTATGAGGCCTAAGGCCCCCTGCCCCGAGGTGAAACAACAAACGTCAGCTACCGGGTTCAATGCAATTCCTGCGCAGTCAACTACATTGGAGAAACCGGGAAACGTCTACAAACCCGGGTCGGAGAACACATGAGGGCGGTAAGAAGAATGGACCCGCTGTCTTTGGTGGCCGACCATTGCGCAGACTCTGGACACACGTTCGCCTTCCAGAATGCTGAAATTCTTGGTCGGGGAAGTGACCGCGTGGCAAGGGAAACCATCGAGGCTTGGCACACGGGAAAAACCTCCATAAATCGTTGTGTGACGCTTCCTACGGCCTACCAAGCCCTCCGGACGCAGCTCAATGATCGAAAGAGCCAACGTGAACATGGGCCTAACGTGCATCCGAACATGGGTGAGTCCATGGCGGACACGCACGCAATCGCAACACAACCCAGACCCGACGAAGGAACAGTTATCGCCTCGGCCAGCTCAACCACTTATCCGGCAGGTGCGAATACACACGGAGGTGCGATCGCAACCAAGATTAACAGCCTGGGGCGGCAGCTTCGGTCGATGAGGGTACTGACGACTACTGCCAACGTGCGAACTCCGGCCCCCGACCAGATTGAGAACAAGCCATTACCCGCCCTCCCCCAGTCCACCACGGACTCAGTGAACAGGCAAAGGATGATCGCCAAGAATGAAACACCACCGTGCTCATCAAGCAGCATGATGACTGAGAATCTCCACCCCCAACCCGGCCCCTCCTCTACGCGAATTCAAAAACCTAAGTAATCCCGTATTAGCCGAAATGTTACCACCTATAAATACTGTGAGGCGCGGTACAATATTTACCTCCGACGATGAAATCCTGTTTGATTTTGAAACGTCAGGACAATAAAACCATGGTTCCCGTGATCGCCTCTGCTTCTCATATATATATATATATATATATATATATATATCCAGCATAGTGCTTTGAGGTAAAAGACTTGGGACTCCAGTTGCTGCAATATGAAGTCTAGGGAAATTGGCAGAAAATCGATGAAGACGAGTGAGAAAAGGAGTACACCCACTGTACGCTATCTTCCGTAGCCGCGCTTGAGTGAAGAAGGTTAAAAGGTAGCCCAGAGCCAAAGCCACCAAAGAAAAAACTGACAAACCGTGAGAAAGAAGCATCGTGTGCGATTATGGAACGACACGTAAGTGGTACGCGTAGACGTTGATTCCACGAAGCCAAAAGCTCTGCCTACGCCCAGTTCTGAGCACCTTTGCTTTTTCTTGCCATTGGAACACGGCGAGAGGAGGAGAGTGGAGTATGTGCTGCGAAAGTACTTCTCGTTAGACCAGCTACCATGCAAATAACGACTGCACCCCCTCCCCTCGGGGGACGTCTTGATTTTTGTAGCCTGTGACAGATGAATTATCGAAATATCGCTCTTGCAGTGAAGTTCTGTTTGGGCAGACAAGACGGACTATGATGTACTGACGAGATACGGCCAGGGCGACAGAGACCACGAAGATCCACTAACTGATCGATCAGTCCAATATCACGTCGATTAACGACTGGATGGCCTACTAAGGAATCAAGGGTGTATGGGTGTTCTAAGATGGAGGTGTGGAAGCCATAGGGCAAACATGCTTATAAGCACTACAGGAAGTAAACTTCAAAGCAATAATGTGGGACTTAACTCCGATTCTCCCCATAACGTCAGCAAGCATTCAACGGTCCATACTATGGAAGTAAGATATACGGAAACACGATAGCAAATGTTAGCAGACTGTGGCGGTCATTGTACTACGCAGTTTTACTACTAGGACGGCGAACATTACTTTAAATAAATCCAGCATTGTCGGCTTTTGTGTATTTTTATGGAAAACCTCGGTCGATACGACGCGAGCAAACAGTCAACAAACGCCCTCAGGCGAAAATGTATACTGGTCCTGATCATTACCCCTTCTGAAGGAGATTACAGGGGACACTGCAGTAGGATTCCAATGTAAAAGACCTCGATGGTGAATAAATTTCAGGAATACTCTACAAATACGGCGGCAGTGAATCCTCCTAACTAACATGTGGATCAAGGTCTCGCTCTATACGTTCACAGTAGATCCCGGAAACCACACAGCAGCTGATATGATCTTTGCATCGCAACAACAGCAAGAAAAATCAAAGAGAGAATCGGATTCTACACCGCCCTTGTCGACCTTACTAAAACTGTCGATGGCATGAACCGAAACAGATGTTGCAGAGTCACAATGAAGTTCGAACACCTCGAGAGTTTCCGCCTGAGGACCAGAAAATTCCACAATGAAATGAATAAACCTAGGTGATTTCGCGGAGGAAAATTTGGTGAAACTCAATCACGCCCTTTGCAATTTCATAATATCTGCAATTCGCATGGAGGACAGCGTAATAAGCGGCCAAGGATCCAAATCAATCACCAAACGTCCCTCGTATGCAGGTTTTCGCAAAAATCTTCAAAGATAAAATAAGGGACTTCTTTGTCGACGATTGCGAAATGAATATAACAAGCGAAACGATCTTGACATGGACAGAGAAATTTTTCAAACTACAGATGCACCTGAACAGCCTCACTTAAGTGCCAAAACTTCCTATTCCGAGTTCCTATTAACCAGGTTGGCATCTTCGCTGCATCACAAAACAGTAAAAAGCATCAAGGCCAACACTATCTAGTATTTGACATAGGCAATCATCGAAACTGTGCCCAGACTCGACTGTTAAAAACAATTTCCTTCTACTTGAATATGTTATTCACTACTTTGCAATGATGTGTATTTCGACTGCAATTTTGCAGTTAACATTTTTTTTTTTATTAATAGGGTCTTCGAAGGCAATGCCTATTACCCTTAAATATACTGAGCTAACTATGCAGAAGAGCATCGCAAATGCGGAAAAACATCTCTACACCTGCAACCAACCAAGTCTAAAAACACTGTTGAGACCTGAATGACTTCAGTCCCACAACACAGTAGACCAATCTACATTTTCCAGCCGTGCGGTATCCTTAACACCAACGTGGGCACGATGCATAGACAGTTTCACAGAGCAAGAACGAGGCCTAACTTACGTAAAGTGAGCCAACTACTGCTTTAGTTAATTCGCCATCAACCCCAACTCCATCCCTTGACTTGTCCCAGCTGCTTTAATTTAAGATAGACCACTTTATCGCAGTGGATTGTTCTTACCTATCAACACACATTTAGGATTATGCATACAAAAATTCACATTCGACAGCCAAACCCTTCACTCAAAACCAAAAATAAACGTAAACTAGCGAAGGCTGTCATTATCGACTAGGACGAGTGATCTATCATCAGTTTCCAATCACGGTAAATCAAGACTTTGCTCACACAGACAGCCCACCATTTACAAATGGAACACTTTGAAACCTGAGCCTCGGTCCCGAGGCATGACGTTTGTCGACGGTTCGTTGGTGGCGGACAAAGAGGACTACAATTGCAGCGAAAAAACCACAGTTACTTGAGAATAAGCTGGCTTATAAAGAGGAAGACATGCGCAGTATCCACCTCTTTCTTCCTACCTTTGGACAGTAGAACAAAGACAGCGCAACTAATGACCGTGTCCTGGTGCACACACATACGAAGAAGGCATTAAATAGGGGCTCGGCCCCCTCGATTATGAGATCAGTCGTAAAGTTTACATCGTAAGCCAGTGGGGAAGCTGTTCTGATCCAACTGGAGGTGAGATCGGACTCTGCCCTCCCCTGCCCCGTCTGTCGCGTACCCCACATATATTTGGCTCCCGTTTAAGTCAACCGTATAGTGGTAGCGCAAGACAAATCCCTGGTCTAAACCGACACGGCCTCCACGATTGAAGAGTTGAGCGCTATTGGCTCAAACTGCCCTGGGTTTAGAGGAAGTCTGACTGATCGTACAACGGCATGAATATAACTTAGCTCGAAAAAAATGCATCAGATCGTGATGCCAATGCATTTCTAAATTTTACGCCGCGTTACCCAGAATCAAAGCTTGACGGCTGTGTCATGAGGGGCTTAGTAGTGGAAAGTGAAGGAGGCTGTGATTCCAGTTCAGATATCTGGTTTTGAAAGCCACTGTCAACTGAGAAAACAAGACAACGGTAAAGATTCTGAGCGCAAAGAAGGCCTACTTGCAAGTGTTGATGCGGCATTCCACAGAATTCCAGGCTGATAGGGGGCATCGAGCATGCTCGGAGGACAAGGCACATTCTCGTGCACAAAGATGAGAAGCTGCCGTACTAAGGAAGGAGCGTCCGACAGGCTTTAAAAAGGCAAATAAAAGCGATCAGAAGCCATGAAAGTAGATTTCAGTCATGTATGCTAGCACAGTATCCAAAAACAACGAGTAAAATGTACTAGCCGAGGTTAAATATCCGACTGTGGAAGGGTGGTCTCCGGACCCTGACTACTTTAATTTTAAAAAACGGCAACTTGAAGTGCTCTGTCACCTGTACTATTTACCAATGACTAATTACAATAAAGCAGGGCTTTCAGATGTTCAAGTGGCTTATATTTGAAATTTCGTAAGTAATTTAATAAACAATCAAAATAACAGAAAAAATGGAGCTATGATAAAGGGTCTGTCAGTTATCTGGTTGTCTGGCATGTGCCGGCATTTCAGATAATCAAATATTCATTAGAGAAAGCTAACTGCGAATTAAACAGTCTGGCGACTAAAAACTACATGACCAAATGGGCGATAATATCAGCAGGCGTAGCAGGACATCGACTCGTCCAGGAGGTGGCGTACGAAAAGGCCAGATCAAAGCGATAATCTGGAATAATGAGAGCAACTTTAAGCAATTAAGTGCTATTCTCAGTGGCGATGTACAACTAGAAACCACGATGCCACATGCTACGAGCCTCTATGACCAGCAACGACGTGGGCAGTGAACGCGAATAACGCAATAGCATCCGTTGACACCGGTAAATCTAATTTTCTAACCGTAAGCTAGATGTCAATAAGCCGAATTGGTAACCGGCAAAAACGAGAAATTATAGTTGCCTACTGGAACATGTGCACTCAAAAACGTATTGGTGCTGACAACCCTCCGGTTTATGATACAGCACTGTCTGCCTTTGAAAGTTAGGGGTGTGAGTATAACGTAAGGTAAAAAAGTACGTCAAATTCAGGCATTTTCTACCGCCTCTATCAAGTCATGTGTAAGATATCTCCGGCAGACAGGACGTGATACTTTTAATACACCGGAAAACAAACCCGGAGCTCACAACATGAACACCACTGTCTGCCGATAACGCCCTTGCAAGCCTTAAATATGAAGGTATCAGCAAAAACAGTCAGCCTATTCCAAGAAAGCAACGAGACAAGGCTGAAAAAGAGTTTCTTTGAGGTCGAATTCAATCCCCTAAGCTGGCTGCTCCAACAGAAACACCGAAAGCGTCAAAGGAAAGTGAGACTGTTAAAGGTAGCCACTGTCATGTAAGTGGCACATTTCTTAATCCGGTATGATAATGGTATCCGATTTTGGTCAGCTTTCAATAGACGAATACACCTCGGAGAAATTTTCAATCAAAAGGCATGGTAAAGATATTGCAAACTAAGCACTGGAAAAGCATGGTTTCCGACTGTGAATGCTGACAAACAAGTTCGATGTTCACGAAAATAGTTTCAATGAAATAATCAGGTGAGCCCATAGTGCCTTTGGCCCGTCTGGCTTTACTAGCTCATAATGGTAAACAGTTGTCTCGCATGAATGAGGGACGAGTGGTACTCAGCAACGCCATCCACGGGGTTCTAACTATTTACATAAGTCAAAAACAGCAACAAACACAGATTGGACATCAGGCAAAAGCATTCAACTCGTAAATGAGCCCCAAACTAAGTCTACAGTGACAGAATACAGGCTCGAAATCGGAGACGTAACCGTCAGCGACAAAAGAAAATGTAATATCCTTTCTCAGCATTCAACAGGAAGACCGAAAGCAAGAAAGCGACCTTTATCTAAAATTGAAGAATGAGCCATTGACGTACTGCAACGTCATTCATCGAAAATACTACAACCGTGGATATGGTAGCTTGTTCGACACTATTGCGAAGAGCTCTGTTAGGATTCTCAAAAAAACTATTTGAGAGCAAACCGCCGATCCGACTGCAGGAAGGTAAATGCTCGCCCCATTTTACATTGGTATAGTGCGATGCAATTACTGTCGACGAAATACTGAGAATGGCGTTCAGAGTTGAATGACCGTTTCTGACTTGGTCGTCATTATAGTCATTCTAAGTGACTGGTTGTTGCTATGAGACCGGTCGCGAAGGATATAGATTGGAATATCGAAGCAAAAAAAAACTAGAGATGCTTTTAACAATGGGATCTGAAAAAAGTCACGTCCACGCGCTCTGAATATGCCCAATAATAGTCTACAGGATGGGCCTGCGGCTATTTGAATCTTAAATCGGCCTGAGCTGGCGTTGCAGTACGGCCGACTGGTAGTGGCAAACAAACTGAGAACAATTATTTAGGTCTTCCTTGTCACTTTCGATACTTCCGTTTTAGTATTATTCTAAAATGCCTTGGTCTTAAATTCACTTTATTTGACACTAAATCGGACGTTGAAAAGAAACTACTGCTCAATGACCTTGATCTACAAGAAGTGTTTCGATCCTCCAAGTTGGAGGAAGGATAGAGACGGCTGACCGATTTGCCTACTTTGCTGCTCTAGGCATCACAATGCCAGGAGAAAACGAAGTGTCATATGAAGGCAAGTATTCCGGACCATACGGGTTCAAACGAGCTCAGGCGGATGCACAGCTACAAGACGTGACCATTGTCGTTGCTGAAGTATAGGAAGTTAAGATCCTCCACATTTGGCGCATCCCGAAAATACAGCGGATGTGACTGATAACCATTAGGATAAGCCTCATACTGATAAACTAGTGAAAAGGTGTCCGCGGTTTTTTTGAGGCCGTGTACATGTTGCCCAGTGGGGAAGTACCTAGCGGCCAAATCTCGCCCGGCAATTGGCTGCGTAGAGATCGGTATCGACGATATGGGACGAAGTATACGACTGTTTAGATGTGACCAGTGCGGGTAATGATAAAATATTGGA
This sequence comes from Schistocephalus solidus, assembly GCA_017591395.1. Taxonomy (NCBI): domain Eukaryota; kingdom Metazoa; phylum Platyhelminthes; class Cestoda; order Diphyllobothriidea; family Diphyllobothriidae; genus Schistocephalus; species Schistocephalus solidus. The sequence goes on along the minus strand of WEDG01002466.1, from coordinate 19,730 downwards.
AAATAATTTTTGCGTTCGGGAATAGAACACAAAAATAGACAATGATAAATGGAATCGGACCAGTGATCACAGAACATAACCATTGTTATTCTATGATACGGCTGACGATGGAGAGTGGGAATTCACCGATAGAAAAGACGACGCAGTTCAAAGCAAGTCAGGTCTAGCCATTAAGTGTTACAAGGACCACCACAGTCTTTCTCGAAGACGATTTTTGTAGGCAAACATTTTTGGCTACTGCAAAAGACTTAAGTTTATGATAAGAAGATTATACCATTTTCCCAGGGCAGACGCGGAACACAAAAGGAAAATCGTTAAAAATGAGAAATATGAGGTGCAAAGAGGGGGTTGAAAGGGAAAAAAGTCACTATCCTCACGTACCACTTTTTTGAAATAAAGTAGCCACAGCTAACGGGAACTTCGTCGGCTCCGTATTTCGAGACTTGTGCCGAGAGGAAGACCAACATGGTGCAGACAACTTCATACAGCAAGGCATAACTTTCATTACTGACGAAGAAAATGAGCAAATTTACTAACATACCTTGGTGCTACATCTATTATTAAACGAAATAACAGATGGACGAAGTACTCAGCTAAAGGGATGGAAGAAGAAGCTGAAAATATTGATGTTACAAAAATTACAAGTGACGACAGGCTCCGCGAAATGAAGCTCTATTCCATGATTCATTGGATTTTCCAAGATATACTTGCTAAAAAGACGAATCACCAACAGGGAATTTTTGGCCATTTGGAAATCAGCCAGGTCGCTAAATGGTAATTACAAATTGAACGCTATTACGCGACCAGTCCCATCTTCGCACTACCCAGAATGCCCGTTGCTTTCATAATAAACTGCTGCAAAAGAGCAGAAAAATTGTGGGTCCGCAAATCATTCCTATAAAACCGCTGTAGGAAACTGGAAACAGCGGCCTCAAGGTAGAAGGATGCATCACTGACAGATCAAAAAAATTATACAGCTTACTTGGTTAAAGGTGTAGGAAAATTAAACAAGAGGAAATTAGCCCAATAATCGCTATTTACTTGAATGCTCTCTTGACCCACTAATTTTATCAAAAAGGGGTTAGTAGAGAGGTCAGCGAGACTGCTGACAGTTGACCCCATCCGTCAACTCACTCACGCTACGACTTTTGACGCTCTGACGTACTATTGGCTGAAAAATCAAATACACTTCCCCGAAATTCAGTTACATCACGGTGCAGATTAATTGCCAAAATGTGTAATACGGATAAAAGATTTTAAATTATCTGGTCATTTATTGAAAGGGAGTTTCGCAAAGCAATTGCCTCAGTTGATTGTTTTTGTGTAAGTTCTCACGAAATATATTTCGCTTAACGTTTGATTGGTAGATCCAAAAGATCGGAATATTTCATTACTAATTAAAACGAGCAGCAGCTTCTTTACTGAGTCACTTTGTTTATCGATAATTTTACTTAACCAATAATCTTTTTTACAGGTTTGAACTCTACCTCTTGGGTCAAATATTATTAACTCTGATATTTTAATGGACATTGTTAATATATTTGTCGTACGCGCCAATGTCTCGATTGACTGTTTATTGGCTCGGCACGATCTATGCCCTCATGGTCGTTCAATCATCCATTGGTATAGAAATAAGCCGAGGTATTCTTGGCTCCCGGATTTTTTCTTACGTTCATGGAGGAAGTGATGCAAAATTAAATTTCTCGGAAGCAGAAACGTTTTGCATGAATACCAGCGCTCATGAAGGAAAATTTTCTGTGCGCACTACAAGGAACAATGAATCCCCTGCCTTCATTTCTAGATTAGCTTCTATTCGGTCATTTCCGGAAAACCGTGCTCTCATACAATGGTTGGGAAATCACGTAAGGAATTCTTTCTGGATTGGAGGGCAGGTGACTATGACTCTGAATGAATACCAGAGACCGGTGTACCTTCTGCGTTGGACTGATGGAAGCAAAGCTGGCTTCAGCTTTTTTAAAGTACCCAGTTCGAAATTACTTGCAATGCGTATCGGTGAAACGCTGTGTGTCTCAGTGGACTATGCGAACGGTCAGTGGGCTTTGCATCCGTGCAGCGAGCGGCGTGATTTCTTGTGTATGACTGTGCGTGCGGAAACAGAACAATCAGAAAGAAAACCATCGAATGAGCTAGAGACGCCGATGAATACTCAACCTATTGTTGAAAGGCCTGATTTAGATCCATGGGACCACAGTCCTCGTGAACTAACTGACGAGGAATTACGTGTAATTTTCTCAAATTAATTCGTTTTATTTGTTTGTTGTTGAACAAATGAAAGCATTTCATAAATTTTTTTGAAAATTGTATGATTAAGAGTTACTTTGAATTAATTCAAAGTAATTCATACTAAGATAATAATTATTATCTTAGGATGGTATTATGGGCAGAATTCACAGGTGGAATTTAAAAACAAATCTGCAGTTTTACTTTAATGCTCATAAGTTTTTTAATAGATGAGGATCTAAGTTATATGTGCACATGTTCATCAAAATTCTTGGAATATTCCTAATGCACTCTGACACCATGTGACTTCAAAACAGATAGTCTCTTTAAAAAGTATTAAATTAGGAGGTTTTCTCCTTTTGCTTAAGTTATCTGTTAGCATATGTCCCGATGCTGAGCGTTGGGATCATAAGGGATGGGCGAGGTCATGTTACAATTGAAGGGGCTTTTGTATTGTAGTTTTAGATCACATTATTAGTAATATTGCACGTTTTCGCAATACAGGTAGCTTGAATGCTATTTTAAAAGAAGTACCCAGCAGAATTATTTGTACAACTAAATTACTTTCGACCATTTCGTTCGAAATACTGGAGCAAGCTGGGCAATTTGTTTAAATCCAAAACATTGGCCCTGTCTACAACTGCCCAAATTGCGGGGTCACTGGCCGGGATTTCAACAGGTACCACATGTGGCAGTCCGTCCCAACAAGACTATTTCTAAATTCTGCCGTATCTTTGGCCGCTCACACAGAACACCAATATGTAGGTGGCCATTATTTTACTGATAACTTTGTTTATGTGGTGCTAATTGGGCGCTTAAAATAAGAAAATTATTATTATCCGAAGGACGTGGGTGTGTACTATCAGGATTGTTTGTATGAAGAAATCCACTGTCTTCAAAGGCTGCACAGTAAATTCAATGCCATACTTATTTTGTAACGACACACACCTTCGCAAAGATGGTGCATCAAGGCCTGGCATCTGTATTATAAAACCCGCAAACGCCTGGTAATTCTTTCATAAACTGCTTTTTATTTGTTTTTATGTTCTCTTATCAACGTTATATTCCTCTGATATACGTGAAAATGTGGATATCCGGAAGAAGTTGAGAAGAAAAAGACGCGATCGCAGTGACAACAATCTTATTCGCCTGACCGTTAGGCTTCATGCTCGAACTTATCATCAGAGACAGGATCAGCTATGGCGTCTCTGTCTCTGTAGATAGGTTCGAGTGTAATTTCATAACGTCAGTTTATTAAAGTTCTTGTCTCTGTGATCGCGTCTGCTTCTTCTCTGTGCCATTGCCTTTCAAAAGTAAAGGTTTATCCCTTCATGCACTCCTGTAGAAGCATCTTGGCGCCCAAACTTTCGCGCTATTGTGACTCATGGTTTGCACTCCCAAAGCTATATTTACAACTTTGTGCAAATCGCAAATACTAATGATAATAATGACGTCGGTACGTGTTCTTATTTTTAGACATACAAAGAACTAGAATGCATTCATCTTGCAGTTACACGAAACGTCAGCCACTAATCAGAAACTACTAACGTAGTCTCATCTACCTGAAACTCTTGGTTTTACGAGTTTCCGTTTAATTTGTGGGAAGTGAATATTTCTGCATATTCTGTTTATATATATATCTATATATATACAGACCACCATTCACGCTGATTTGCCAACAAATATGACGGCAGCAAAATGTACTTATGTCACACGAGGGGAGAGATTAAACCTGATCAGCAGCAAACAGGGAGGTAAAAGTTCATACTCTGAGCAGGGGTATAATACCAGGCAAGCGTCAAGGCTGAAAAAGTCAAGACCAGCAGAACCACAGAACTCTGATGATGGAATCGAGGGGGTTTCCGAAACGTCAGTCCAAATACATTCCGGTCCATGAACTCGTCCCTTCTTCTTTGTCTTCTTCGGGGGATGATGAGCTCGATATATATATGGAATGGAACCGACAAAGACAAGGGAGACTGGAAAGGACATTTCTGGTTTATTAGCCGTCATCAGCCAGTCATACCCAATCCCAAGTGTGGCAAACCTGGGATTCGAAACCGCGACCTTTGGTAATTGAGTCGAATGCTCTACCACTGAGCCACGGGCCCGTTGTTTTGTCGGTTGCTATCGGGAATATGGTGATAATGTGTGGCTCCCCGATCTGCCGAAGAAGATGAACCTTATGTAAAAAGCCTGGCGTTTGGTTGGTTAAGGTTTTCCAAATGATTGGTTTTATTAAAAAATTTGGCTGATTTCGTAAGAACGGCCTTCTGTCATCCCCAATTTTAACTTTTCAATTTTAAGTGCTTTAACGCGGAAAGAAATCCAGGCGGCAGTTAAAAATTATGCAGATCCTTATTGGAATTATGCATATCGTCTGTTCATTACAGTGCATGTGAAGAAGTTTTCTAGGATGTTCAAGTATTTGAACGTGGCTTGCTAAATTTGAAACCTATTTCCTTATCCAGAAGTCAATCAAAAGACTATGCATCTGCCCTCGATAAATTCTCTTCAGATCGGAGAATTAAAATAAGTATGGTATAGTGATAGTGTGGTAGGGAGAGGGTAGAAAAGCAAAATTGCGTTTTTCCAAATAAATAAGATAATACTTTCTAGTATGGTTAGCAAATGACCAAACAAAAAGCATAAGCGGCTCTATCTCTATCTCGAGGCAGACCCTCTTCCGAATAGCAGCGAGGCCTTCCAGTTGATTTACAAGGTTGCATCAAATTATTCAAAATCAACTGGAGAGTGTCTGTTGGCTTCAGCAAAGTGCATTGCAATCAGGTTACGCAAAGTGGTTCTGTGCGCGCATAATAACTTCATACATACCATGCAGTTGCCATGGCCTAAAGCTGGCCAGCCAGCCGCCCGCGTATAATTGCCTTTCCTGGTGGCCACCACCCCTTGACGCTCATCAGGAGATACTGACTAAACATTGTTTTTCCACCCCTTCGCCCATCTAGCTTCAGAATGATTTTTTCTACTTGAGCGCATCTTTTAATTAGTTCAATCGCAATATACATGTACAGGACTGAAGAAGAGTTATCGAAAACGGACGCTTGCTCACCCAGTTGTCTATTGGATTTTTAATGAGAATTTTCGTAATTCTAAAGCAGCCCGATTTCAGTATTGTTTATCATCAGCTGCTGCGTGTAGATGCCATCGAATTTGAGTAGTTATTCTGTATTGTAAAATGCACATCGTTACATAGAGAGATAAAACCGAGCAAAGTAGGTGAAAGTTATTGTCGGTTTTACTATAACCTCCCTGAGTCAGAATGTAGTTTAACTAGTTGTTAGTATCATCGAATTCAGGCCATATGCTACCATCCTGTTTTGACGTAAAAAAAACGAAAGCGTTTAGCATTTATGCGCGACTTCATTTGAAAAAGGGGTATGCATGCACGTCACATACCAAGAAAAAATGAAACATCCAGAATACGAGACGCTTTTTCTGTGTTTGAGAGGTCTGTGCCACTCGCCATTCAAGCTGACACCTGTGGTGTTAGAGAAATTTCTAGAAATTTTCAAATGTATTCTATCAACGCTTCGAAACATAGTTGACTATGCTATAGTTTCCCTTCTCTCCTGAGGGATTGCCTACTGACGAACGGTAGAACGCTGCAACCGTGAGTTTAGTTCCGAATATCACGGCTAAAGAATCACGGGATTGCATCTTAAAATCTGTGTACGTTTGGATTTCTAATAAAATCAGCCAAACCTCTCAGTTTCTGAGACATCAGTTTGCTTTCAAAACGCATTGATTCTAGGCATAATTTTTGGATCTACGAGGGCCTTTTCTAATCATCCCTGCGACTGATTGTAGGCGAATTTACTAAATGTTAGCTAATCGATGACCGAATAAGCCCGAAAACGTGCCATGTCAATCTGATCCATTGCGATCTGATACCAAACGCTTCTGTGTTTTGGCGTAGGCGCCTGAGCAAAATAAAGAGCCTGGTCGAAAGACTCCCGGGTGCGAGAGTAACTGAGCGCCAATGACAGCGATGTCGGTCGCTGAACCTCCCCAACTTCGGACTGTTTCGTATTCTTACAAGATTTTGCATCAACCAAATTGTTTATCATAGATCCCAGCTAGCTTTGCACGCCACTCTTGTTCTAGTTCACCTCATACGATCGAACGGATCGGAAAGTCCCGAGAAATACAACTACTTATTTGGAATTACCAGGAATTGTTTAAGGTTTATGTATTCCTTCTGTCTGAAACTCAAAAATACTTGTCACTTTCGATTTCAAGGTTTAAAAACTTGAATTCTAGACCTGGTGTGATGAAAATGGTCGTTAAACGTGCTGAAATGTGTTACTGCGGGCTGGCACAGAGAAGTCAACCAAAATTTATTGCTGCTCATTTTGAAGGAGAAATACACTGAAGGGATAATTGGCCGAATTTGATAAAATCGTATAAATTGCATTTTTCTGAATTCGCTTTCCTGGACCTGAAATACGGAGCCTCGACTGTTAGAAGATGCGTTCTTTCTAACCTTCCTAAATGTTTTCTCATTTACTTGAGTTTGTTGCTGAACCGATCACGTAAGCCACAACCCTGCCATTACGGCTGTTTGCTTGCTTTCTGACGTGTAAGACATCTGTTCATGGCAGTCGTCTATCCACGTTTTACGATGCCGCACCCTAACATCCTCTCTTCTCTCTATCCAGGAACAACGACCGAAGTTGAAGGGCTAATAGCTGTGATACGCGTGAATCTATTTCACGGGTGACCTAGATAGAATTAATAAATTTACCACTGGAAGTGATACAAACACGATTTTTGATTGGAACCCTGTGAGTGGCTAATTAATTCCTTTGTGTTAGCCCTTAACAGCTTTGCATTTACTTCTCATTACTCCAAGTTGCTTTTAGTCTCCACGGACAGTGCGTTTCCGCTTTGCTATTGCTTTCCCAGGAGGAAGGTATACTGTGGGACAGAGGACCGTGGGGCGCCCTCAGCAAGATTGCCTTCCAAATCCGTTTTCCCCTGTTCTCATCTCATTTTCGTCAGTCGAGCTGGTGTGATGATTCGTATTTCCTTCCGATCGTTGATGATCGCGAGGCAAATTGAATCCGCAATTATCCTTAATTATAATTAATGTGCGTTGAATTCGCTGAGGATTGATGGGTTTCACAGCACGTGCTTCTCCGTCAGTCTTTCGGCGTGAGAAAGCTCCGAATTTAAAGAACCGGTTTTATCCAACATCCACTTCTTCATCACCTGGATCGTAGATGGGGTTTCCATAAATCCAGTTTACTTGGCCGCAGGTTTTTGATCCATCACATACAACAAACGAAAATCCCTGTTTTCCTTAAATAGAAATCAGAGAAGTATAAGATTTACGCAAATCTCGATGGTTAACTGCGCAGTTTTAAAATCGATCAATAACAAGGTCTCTTGGTTAGTAAAAGATTCTGTCAGATTTTAATTATTCGTTTGACACCATCGTGAAAACCTCAGCAGTCTCGGTGAGATTTGAATTTATAACAGCAAAAGAAGGATTAAGTACAAGCAACACTCTAACCACATGGACTACCTGGTCCCACCGAGAACCGTGAGTTAAACCACACGGAAGTCAATTTACCCGCCCAGATTACTGAAAAGTATACAATTCAACAATTCTGATACAGTGAGCTGACTGACCAAGCAGAATTTCCTACACTCTCAATACAGTATTCACTGGGTTCACGAAATTAATTTGTTTTTGCAGATTCAGTTGACCCAAATAAGAATATAACGAATTAAGAATTCAGTTTGTGTAAGTGAATAAACCATTGCAGACCAAACAAGAATTAAGAGTCATAATCGAGGCCAATGAGGTTTTATCAACTGGGTCAAATAAATTAGTCAAAGATGTCAAAATCACCTAATAATTAAATGGGCTCGCTTGTCATCTGGTGGATTTTATATAAATTGCTTAGAACAGCCTGCTTGGACAATTACTTTGCTTTATCAATAAGGGTGGATTACCATACGTTGCAGTAGGCTGGGTGGGTAACTTGACCCAAGTTTGATTAAACTCACGGCTCCCGGTGGACCCTTGTAGCTCAGTTGGCTAGAGCAGCGCCTGTACTAAAGCCTTCCCCTTGCTGGCGTGGGTTCGAAGCGCATCGAGGCCACCGAATTTTTCACAAGTCGTTGAAAGTAATAATTTTTAAAATTGCCAAAATCCTCTAATAATTAATTTTGCCTGGTAGTCATCTGGTTGATTCTAGATTGATTGCTTTGGGAATCCATTTTGGACAGTCAGCTTACTGTATTAGAATTGGTTGATTCCATACGTCACAGTAGGCTGGGTGGGTAACTTGACCCAAGTGTGATAAAACTGACGACTCCAGGCGCAGCCTCGTATCTCATGTGTTTAGAGCGTCTGGCATACTAAAGCCTTCTCCTTGCTGTCCTGAGTTTGAGTCCCATCAAGGCCAACAAATTTTTCACAATAGGGTCAAATAGATTATTCAAATCTTTCAAAAGGCCCTAAAAAGAACAAAGTATCTTTCATCGTACAAAAAAACTGTATATACTGTTCGTATGACCGAACAGCTAATGGAAGTTAGTGGCTTAAACACGCCCTATTCAGCTCTCATTTAAATTTTCTAAGGTACAGCTTTATCTACTCTCTTGCACTTTGTATCCCTGGCGGTATTTAGGCTCAGAATATAGCTCCTTCTTCGGACCAGGACATCCGAACTTCTCCAGAGCGTTAACCCAGAGAACCTCTCAGTTCAACCATATGTCCTCCGGCGTCTCAGCCTTGCACAACAACCATTTATTGGCATAACACTAACTTACGTGAACTTTGTTCTCCCTTTTTCCGGCACTCCGTAAAAACAGCTGATCGTTCTGATAATGGTGTCAGTGGTGGACACTTTTAGTGTCAACCGCAGCAGAGACTGTGGTCGTTTTCTTGTCAGCACGGGCTCACAGACTCGCAGCATTCAGTCTTCGATGCCTCAATGTGGCTCGTTCCTGTGGGGCTTCAATTCCACCTAGGTAGTTACCTACGGGTCTCACTTACTCTCTTTTAACGTCTGACTTCGATTTCTCTTCCTAGGAGTCTCAATCGGAGATAATACCACCTACCTGACTGGCAGCCATTAAATAGTGTCTTCATGGCAGAATCATCATGCCCTCTGTCACAACATCTTGCTGACCTGAATCTCCATTCGATCTTTCCATTTCGACGGATCCATGTCAAATCTTCAGACCTCAAATATCCCGACAATTCTATCTCCCTTATTTCATGGAGCAAAATCACACGTTTGACGTCTACGGCTGGGTGCAGATGCCGAGGTTTGCTTAGAAAGTCAAGAAGGAAGGAAGGAAGGGGATAACCTTAGATTATCTGACTTCTTGTACTGGGCAGAGCCTGGAGACTTTTAAGAAACCTATATTTGGCCAACTGGATTTTCATTGTCCATGCTCTTCAGTCGATTTTACCCAAAATTGCAGGTGTAAGAGAGAATTGGCTGTTGTGCATATTACATACAAAATCAAACCGGACTATTTTCTCGCATGTTGCACGTAACGTGGTCTCCCAAATCTGCTAAGCATTTGCGCGTCATTTGGTTCTTATTAGACGGAATTTGCTGCCCTGCTAGTAGACTATGAGGAATACGATGGACAGCCGCGATATCTTCGTTTAACGAGATGATGATTATTAAATGTTAATCGCTTTCTGGTGGTGTACCTTCATCGACTTTTTACCGCTCGCCTTTGTTCGGGCTTCAAATTCTGCACGCCACGAAAACTTCCCTTAGCCTCATCGACCTACATCTCAAAATTTAATTATTTTTTTCGATTTTTTCACTTTTCCACTCCTCTTAAATGTTTACTGGGAAGTAATAAGTCGGTAGTTATGACTAAAAAGGTGAATCGAATGGGCATTTAAGTAATAAAGCCACAATTCCAGGTATTACGGTTCAACGCCTCGAGTAAACAGATAGCTGTCACTAAAAGTACTTGCAAATTCTACGGGTCTATACTTCTGGCCAAACCTCTGAAAATATGAAGTGAAATTCTTGAATTCGCTTTCAAAATGAAGGTAATGGCTTAGAGTATGCAAGTGCTGATGGCGGGAAAATTAAGCTCGACTTGCGGAAACTTGTGTTGCTAATATCAAATAAAGGAACTTTTCAGGATTCTACTTAAAAAAATACTTAAAATGGTTTCACAATCTATCCAGAGGAGTCAGAAACAAAACGTCACATGGATGTGACCATCACCGGTCTATTGTAATCGGGGTTGGAAACGGGCGTTTCTATCTTCCCTTGGAGGCCTATGACCCAATCACTTCTGTTACATTTTCGGGAAGATGCCTGGCAGCTGACTGACCAGAAACGGCTTCTCCAGTGTCTCCTGGCTTTACCGGCAATGCTTACCGACTACTTATCACCGTGTCACCGTCTGCGCGCATCCTAACCCCACAGCTACAAGATAAAACAGAAATTTAAATTTTCAGTCCACAATTGAGGTAGATCAGTAAGTATTTCAACCGAAGGGATGTCAGTGGTAAAGAAACCTTTCTGATAATTCAACCGACTCTGATTTCAAAATTGTATAGGCAGTTGGCATTTGATTGATCGATGGCTGGTCAAGGCAAATAACTCAAATTGACTCTTCATGTGGTGGTGTCTTTGTCCGTAAACATATAGAGTACTGATTGCTGGTAACTATGCGATCACTTATGTATTTTCCCCTAGGCCAGGATCTAGGACGAAGCTGAATATTTAACCCGCCTTTCTGCAATTTATAGGTGACTTTGGGCTACGATTGCTGGACGAGATTAACTAGAGCAGAGATGTAAAATGCGGTCTATCTTCTATTTGTCAGTGCGACCGTTCGGTTATTGGCCCGTCAATGGATTCCCTAGACTTTTTAGATAGCAAATCACTCTCAATAATTTTGCCATATTGATGATTTTAGCATAAAATTTTCTATCATACTTTAGGTCGCACCCTGTCATTTTTCGATGACGAGCAACAAAATAGTTTATATATGTTACTATAGCCCTGCGTCGTGCTACTACGAAAATTGTCAAAAATTTATGCGCAACGTGTAGACAACTGCCCGTTTATGTATTACAGATGTCACTGCTAAACTCGACGACGTGAACATCACACGGCATCCTGCTGGGGTACTGTTTCTCAACTCAGATATTGTTTAATCTTTGGGGTGGAACTGGATGTCTGAAAAGGTCCTTAGTGAAATGTTGACATTATTTTGAATACAATTATTTTTTGAATTTGTCTTCTGGTTCCTGTTACCATAATCTAACTATCTTCCAATTTTAAAGTGTATTTTAAAATAATGCTGATTGCTAAACGCGACTGGACGCATATATATTGCTCTCAGTTGGCCTTATTTGTGTGGGAACTATACGGTATGCAAGTATACACATGCCAGTCAAGCGCCAAATACGCTCACGGAGCGGCTGTCATGTTTAAGCACTGTAAAATGAATGTTATAAGGAAAAATGTTGGTGGCTAGGCTGATAACTGCTCAAATGATGTGAGTGCACTTGACTCCAGTAATTTCGGTTACTGGTTTGAATCAGCCGTCCACGGGAACCGAATGCTCAAAAACTGGAACAGGTCATGCAAATTCCAACATGCTTGCTCCTTTTCATAAGTGACAGCAGTCCACCTTACTTTCTCATTGGTTTTCCTGTGTCTGAGATCGTGCAGGATGGTCCGCATCTAATATAGGCCCGAAAGCGAGCCCTTGATCTCCGGATGTGCATGGAGTTGTAGTCATAGTTGTAGCCTACTGAGCTAAGCAAGCGTATCAGCGAGATGCTAATGATAATATTGATGCATTATTGGGTGGGCCGCCTGGCTGCTGGGGGTGTAAAGTACAGCGATGAGCGTTTGATGAAGGAAGGGGCCAGAGCAACAGCTATAGTGCCCGTCTATAAATTGTTATTAACTGACTGGTCCAGATTATAGCCAGTCACTGTAATGACATAGGCACGCTTCTCAGTCGCACGCAACGAGAAAACGGAGGGATGCAGCATTAGTTTTCCGACATGCCTTAGCTGACGAAATAAGAAACAAACAATTCAGCACTTGTTGTTGGGAGTTGATGGAGCGAACGCACGTTTCAGTGTCTGCTATCCTTCATGTGATATGACGGCAGATTAATCCTTAAGGTGATTGGACCTTGCTCGAAGGACCCTGGGAAACACCCCCAAGTGTTGATGGGAAAGGGCGAGTCCACACGTTCAGGAGAGCATCATAAATCCGAGTAATGAGACTAATTTCTTAGTTTTTCCGACAACTTTTGGCCCAGAGTGGACCGATTAATCAGACCCATTCTAAGCATGCACCTTTTTTTCTCTTAAGCTTCCACTATGAACAACACTGACTATTAAATCAGCTTATGGTAGAATATATGGATGCGAATTCACTAATACCTGAACCACCTTTTAGGACTATATTCTGCTTCATATAGCCCGATGAACTCTTTCTAGTATTTACCACACAATTTGAGCCGTTTTCACTCAACGTTGTTTTTATTTATTTTTCGATAAACTCTCTTTTAAAATCGCGTTCATTGGAGCTTGGTTTCCTCGATACCTGCATGAACTCAGCTAGTTTACTCAGCGTGCCGTGACCTTCATTTTTGGTAGAGCACATGCTTCCATCAAAACATACCCTCTTCGCCAAATAAAATGCTATGTTTTCCTTTGCAGTTTCCAGTTGACCACTCATCTCTTTTTGAGGACATTTGTTTGAAACCACTTCAGCAAGAGTACATCACAGTCTGCCAGGAAAATTTCTGTACTGTACTTTGAGAACGTCTGGCAGTGAAAAGTGTTATAAAAGTCGCAAAAGTGGTTCGCACAAGTTGTCGCACAAGTGGTTCGTTGCTGTAGGGTCATTTCGCTAAGAATTCCAAGTTCTCAAAACCAGAAAACTTGTTCTGCGTAAAAGTTCGAGAACTGGTAAGTCTCTTCTGGGCAGCAGGATTCACCAAGTTATAGACTGACTGGTGAAAAAGGAGACAGTTCTTTTCGATGAAAAATTACAAACTATTTGACCACGAATGTAAGTGAAAATGTGCATCAGAGTTTCTTGTTAAAAAGGCGACGCGAACCAGACCTAGTCACGGACTTATACTCCCCTCTGCCCCACACTCCTATGGTATGACGGCATAAATGTCCATAAATTGTTTTTTCCAGCAGTCTCTGAGGATGAACTCCTGTTTAACTTTGCAAGCTCAGACAAATAAAATGTACATCCCAGTGATAGCACCCTCATCTTCTTTTCAGCTATTTGAACAGTTCAGTATTTAAATTTTTGAAATTAAGAGGCTGACGCCAGGGTGACCGCATTTGGTTGTGCTCATGCCAAAAGCAGGCGAAACCTCGATAATGACACCTGCGTAGCTTTAGTAACACTAGCCCTAGGTTTGACACGAGTGGACTTAGTCTAGAATTGCTTCAGGTTTTAGTGCTGAGGATTATGTCTTTTCCTATAGGAAGTGGCCTCCATCTAAGAATGTTGGTTGCTACCGGAGCACTTTCACGGTCTTTTACCAACTTCGAAGCCTTTTGTTTTGGAGATAGGAAGGTAAGGAGCAATGAGGTATCACAATTTCTTATTTTCTGTGGAGAGGAACCGCAACCAAGGCAACTTCAATACCAGAGTACTGGTTATCCCTAAAGTATCCCTTGGTAAAAATATTATTTTTCAAAGTATTCAAGCACAGAAGTAACTCTCTACCAAAACGGCGTTTCTCATACCAAGGAAGCTGACAGAACGCCTATGATTGGTCAGCAAATTTAACTCATGGGACTCTTCAATGCATACCCAGTGCACCAGTCGTTTTTGATCAGGATGTTCATCGACTTTAGATATTTTGTGAAGGAATTTTTGAAGGAATGAATACAAAATTCAGTACAAACCCAACTAAGAACATTCTCACTTTTCTTCAGAGGCTTTAGTTCACGTATGGCAGAAAGCGCATTCATTTTTCCACCTGGCAACTAGCGGTCCCCTCCCCCCTCTTCAAATGCTCCCTCGACTACAGCCCTTACTTCCCGTTTTGCCGGTTAAAATTTATTCACCTGTGCAAACTGAATTGTTGCTTAGTTATATCCTTATTCGGGTCAAAGGAATTATTCAAATCTGACAAAACACCAATTAATTAACTACGTTTGACAGTCATCTGGTGACGTTTTGCTGGATTGCTTAGGAAATCTTGTTTGGATAGTCATCTCACTGTATCAGAATAGGTGGACCTCATGTGCTACAGTGGGCTGGACAGGTAACTTAACTCAAACGTACTTTAACTCATGGCTTACAAAGGAACGTCGCAGCTCAAGTGGTTAGAACGCTGGCTGTACTCAAGCTTAGCCCTCGCTCTCGTAGGTCCGAAGCTCACTGACGCCACCTACTTTTCACAATTGGGTCAAATGAATATCTTTATTTCCCAAAAGAAGTTTCTACTGAAAATTATTCTTTCACATCAGCGATTATTAAAAGCACCAGGCAAGTTAGGACGAACTGAAGTTCAGGGCTGGCAAATCTTTTGCGTCCGACGCCAGTTGTCGCAAAATCCGTTAAAATCAAAGCTTAAGCACCGTCATGCCGACGCTGAGGGGTCTATAATTATCGATTTTTTGGATGGCACAACTCGAGAAGACTTTTCACCATTCAAATCACGGTTGAGCTGCTTTCAAAATCACATATGCTTCTTGCGTTTAAAGACATTTTTCGCATGATTTCACGAGCATGACTCACGGCTTATCAATGCACTTGTGACAAGAGCGATCGTCACGTACTTAAACGCCCTGAGACTGTGAACACAAATAAGCCGAACAGGGAGTCACCTAGACTGAGCAGACGTCTAAAGCACGTCATGAACGGAAAAATTGATTAATGTTTAATAGTGATCGATAAGTCCATCAAAAGTTTTCTTTTTCCTCGTTCAGAAACACTTTCGTAGTTAGTTGTGGATTAAATTCGTGTTAATCCGTGTTTATCGGACGCGTCACAACCTATTCGTAGCCGTAGGAAATCTATAGATAGCAACGAGTATTGTCACGAAATCAGTACCTATACGTAGTGAGTTTTCAGAATCATTCGAATTTACTTAGGAAAGCTGAGAAACTTGAGGAAAAACACTTATTAATGCTTGGCTGGTAAACGTCTCGGAAGAAACTGAGAAATTAAGAATTTAATCCTCGAACTTCGTTCAATGTTTTCTACCTTTCTCAACTACCACTGTGCAAACTACTAGAAGGCCTACACAATTAGGATATTTCTTAGTAAAAGGAGTCTTTATGACATGAGAAAACTGCGACAGTTAGAAAACAGGTGTCATCAGCCGCGATAGCTTCATATGCGTTAACTCTGAGTCACTGCGGACGTGTTAACGTCTTCGCAGTATTTTGGTTCTTAGGGTTTCCGTACTTTCTGGTTTTAAATTCGTTTTCAAGGTCTTCGGAGCTGCTTTTGGCCCCCTTCAGACATCCCAAAAACCAAAAGTTCGCAAATGCTTCCAGTAAAATAAATGAAGATTTAGTGCATTATTCCAAATACTCTAATGTTGCGGCGGTCGAGTCTGTAGTTGTCAGAATTATTCAGGTTGCCCTCCCAGGATTAAAAGAATAATAGCTCTAGCAGTAACGTATATGCGGAGATTATGCTGGAGAAGAAAGAAGGCAAGACGAAATTTTTGAGGGAACTTGCTTAAGGTATAAGCTGCTACTATCAACACGCATTTCTAGTAAACAGTCGACGGAAGAACGAATACCCTGTCAGAATAGGGAATGAAAGCGACCGCAATCGCACCTTTCTAGAGTTTTGAGTCTCGGAGAATGATGCAGATTAAGGCCATTTTGAACCATAATCTTAAGAGGGGTGGTTATAGAGAAGATCACTAAAAAACAAGAATAGTGTTCGACGAACATCAAAAGCGACCGGGCATGTGGCAAAATCCATACGGAGTCCTGCATTTTGGTATGTTAATGCATAATAATCTTTGGTGCCAATGTGGAACTATTTAGTGAGATACTTTAGGCATCTAATAAACCCTTTCAGGTGGAGTTTAAACGATAAGTGGTAGATGAGCGCTATACTTCTAAACGTGTACCATCGAGAAATAGTTTAAAGTCACAAGCTTTATGTTGCTGATTTTGATAAGTTTGGATGATCAGACTAGTTTAGATTTTTGATGATGGACCGCCTTCCTCGAGCGAATTTTGTATATTTTCGACCCTATGAAGAATATAAGGGACGAAATGCGTGTGGGATGCAAAATCCATCGATTCGTCTGCAAAATGTTTCATATTAGTATGGTGAACTCCGTTAGAGACTTGTAGGCCGACCAGCCGAATATAAAAAACGGCTCTTTATGTTTATTTGAAAAAAAAATGACAAATTTTCCTATGCTTTTAGGATTTCACGTTGATTTCCTCGTGGAAGGAATTATTCATGTTATTTTCGGGAGCTGGACCTTCTGGCTCACATTACCATTCTTTGAACAAACGAGAACGATTGTGTTATTTCGCTATGCCCAAAACTTCGCTCTAAAGTGTCCCTAATCTCAAGGCTTTACCAGTCGAAGGAAGTACCCAGTCTCAGTGTTAAAAATCATGGGATACTCGATTATTTTAAACGAGACTGATCATAGGACGGACTGCGTGTTTTCGACCTTATTTAGGAGCCTTTGACTGAGGATATAATAGCAAGTCGCATTGAGAAAAATACTCGATAACACGGAAGTATTAGTGATACTGACAGGGCTGATACAAACTACCGTCCTCAGCCAGCCAAGCCGAAACCCCAAACAAGTAAGACTTGATACAGACGAACATATACACAACCGTTCGACCGTCGATGCCGAAAAGGTCCCCCATGTGCTCCACAGAAGGGCGGTACAAAGACGGTGACTTGCGCGCGGTTTAATTTTGAGTGATAGAAGACTTTCGCTAAAGTTATCGCACTCTCGTTACCTCACCCACCTGTGCTGGGTGCCCAGACGGAGTCAAGGCGGGATGGGGCGCAGGTGGCTGGTGCGGCCTGAGCCTGCTCCTACGTTTGCCAGCACACCTCACCATGTTCGGCATTTATTATGAGAGCGTAACCCCAACTAACGCCTGTCGTGCCTTGATCTAGCTCCCGTGTCTACCACACAGCTCGTTTAGGGGCCAAGACGAACATGTTATATTTATGAAAAAAATATGCATTACAACTTTGAGCATGGGGTGTGGATATTTTCATAGGTCATTTTTACCGTCGCAAACGACGATGTGCCCCAACACATTGTAGGCGCAGGACAGGGGCTTGCGCATGAATCCGTTTATGGTGGTAGCAGAAGTTTTGCAACATCTGCCACGATCTCGCCGTCCACAGCCACCTGGGCTTGTGGACGAGACAGTGTGAAGACAACTGGAGGTATGATCGAGAGCCCTGGCTGACAGAGAAAATAAACCATCTACAGGTGCCCGCCGACCTGATCCATTCACGATAAACTAGAATTTTGCAGCAGCAAACAGTTGATGCCGAGATCTGGCAGCATGGCTGACAAAGATAAATAGTCCCTCATGCGTGCCAAATGCCAGTTGGACCGTCGTTGTCCGACGATTTCCACTGTACGCTCCACAGCATGGCAGTGTAGGGACAGTGACTCGCGCGTGGATAAGTTTTGAGTGATAGTAGACTTGCACTGCAGCTACCGCACTCTCTCCTCCTCCACCCATCTGTGTTTGGTTTCAAGCCAGAATTAAAAAGACCAGAGGCGGTGACGGGCGCAGGTGGCTGGTGCAGCAAGAGACCCCCTGACCGTGCCGCCACGCCCTAATTAGATCCCACGGAGTGAGGGTTCCATAAATGGGAAATGGCTGGTGCGGTGTGAGCCTGCATCTACGCGTGTCAACACGTCCCCTACGTTCGTCCTTTTTTATGGGAGCCTTACCCAAATAACGCCTACAGCACCCCCTTAGCTGGCTCCCGTGTTGATCCAGCTCATGCCCGTGTGGCTTCTCATCTGCATGCGAGATCTGTTCCGCACGCATAAAGGCCAGATGATATAGGAGAGGTGCAGTGGACCGCAGACCCAGACTTTGACAGCTGGGATCCGACCCACTGCCACTTTTATTGTTGTGAAAAATTCTGGTCCAGTGTAGGCTGTAACCAGCTGGCATATAATGGGATTTGTGGCACGTAGGCCCAGTCTGTGTGAGCTGGGATTCATGCCACCACTTCCATCCTTTTGCAGTCATGCTACAACCCTGATTGAAGGATGTTTGTGGACCAGGCAGCGTGGTGGTACGCTTAGAAGTGGATTTCGCCGTGCCAGCCACCTAAACCCGACCCTGACTCCAGTCTTCTTTGCTCCGTCACGACACCAGGCACTGGCGGGTGAGGGAAGAAAGAGTGCAGTGGATGCTTCGCAAGTCTAATTTTACATAAAATTAACTTACGCGCAAGTAAACCACGTTCGCTTTCAGCCCGTTGAAGCACGCGATGGACAGAGTTGAATTCACCGGTTGAACTTTCGGACACCGGCAACTGGGCAGCGGGAGATTGCTGACCGTTGGTTGTCGCCGCCGCTGTGGGCGTCGTAGTTGTTGCGGTAGTGGTGACGTTGGGGGCTATTTTGGAAATGGGAGGTGGAGTTGTATAGTTGGAAAATTGGATATTAAACGACGCCAATCCGCGCGCAAATATTTACTGGTAGCGTTGGCATTTTGGAAGGTGTCGCATGTTGCGTTGTGGATCGAAGCCATTTTAAACTTTCGGGCCACTCCTTTGGCTTTAACAGCAATGATCAGGTTGGCTTAGTAGATATTTGCTCCAGTCGTTACTGCTGTTAGGCAGACCAGTCGGTCCCAGACAAGGTTCTCCGAGGAATTCAGATTGATTTTTAGATTCTTGAGGGAAAGTTAAGTGTCCACAAAGCGTCGTCTTTGTCCTATTTTCGCCAAATCCCCGTAGCCATATCAACACAGAAGAGTCATGTTGGTAGACGATCGTCCATCTGTGTGAGTTGGCCGAATTGCGCAGCTATCTTTGCATCATAACAACGAAGGTGTTGAGGATTCCGATCCATTGCAGGCTTCCGTGTCCTGCTATGCTACGGAGACAGCTTCTCAGCCTGGTTTGTGTATATCGTCTTTTCTCCGCCAAAAAGACAGGTGTTATCAGAACTACGACCAGGGACATTTTACCATTGATGTTGAGGCCGCAATGATTCCATAATGAGCCTTTTAGCCGTACAAATGCCTGACTGCCTTTGAAGATTCAGTAAGCCACTTTGCTGTAAATCTTCGCATTCACTGTGATTGTGCCACTACGCAAATTTTTCTGATGTTGTGAGTGGCGTGTAAAGCCCCCGAGATAAGTAACTATTCATCCTACAAAAGAACACCGATGAATACAATTACGTAAAATAAAGTAAGTCACAAGAAAATACCGGTGAATTTATGATAAAATATGAGTCTGTAGGTTAAGAGGAAACAAATA